>CAJHQP010001841.1:0-101078 GCA_905132765.1 Moricandia arvensis
CAGTGACACATCTTTTACTAGAAATGTGAAGGCTAGTTGCTTGTTCAAATAAATATTTATTTCTAAAGGGAAAACCACTGTTACTAATGTATAAACTTACGAGGAGTTATGAAACCAAGTGATACACAAACTTGATTCAAAAACCACATAGAAGCAGACATATTTTAGCAAAGCAAATAGTCATTCTAACACAAACCATCACACGAAAACAATAAATTACACAAGCAATTTCATTACAGAAACAACATGCAAAGTTTCAGATATACTAAAACTTGTTTGTCACACTCGTCTTCCAGAAAGGTAATGGAGCTGACTTCTGAGAGTAGCAACCACAAGTGGAGCTTCTGGTGACTTGTTGTTACCTGAAAAGGATAATCTATCATGCATGAACCTGCTCTCCACAATTGACTCTCTTTCAAACAAGATCTTGTGGCAGTAACAGCTCTTGAGCCCTTGCTGGTTCCTATAGCACTCGTGCGTACTGTTCTTCACCCCGCTCCCAAGTCCCATATCACACTGAACTTCCCAACCGTTGCTACGATGTGCCTCTCTTGCCCTCCCGCTCTCAGTTACCTGCAAAATAAACATTTTACAAAGAGTATGAGATTTGCTTTATAAACAATCAACATTGTTAAAACTGTGAAACTTTACCCATGAGAAGTGAGCGCCGTGAAACTTATTATCCTTCCCTGCCAAGTGTGAATCAAGTGGCGTTAGCTTCAGCAGCCTCGGCGCCGGTATCTTGTTCCCCATCCTTCCGCTAAAACCTGTCTTCGTCCGACCATCTTTGTCACTGAAAAGCGTGCATATAAGAACCAAGTATGTATCTGCTGTCCCCAAAATCCATTTCCCATCATAAAGAAACGTCCACATGCGTTACCGGTGAACCAAGCCCCGGAAAAGCAGTCTTTGCCCGTCCCAGTGAGGTCTTTGCCTCTCCTGGCTTTGAGTACAACCTAATCTGTCCATCATCAGATCCACAACGATCGACCCATCACCAGTACTAGCAAAACACGTGAACTTAATCCCTCTAGAAAACTGATGTCCTTGATTCCATTCCAAGACAGCCGATTCAGTGCTCTGCACTATACCTCTCCTGTCCCTCATGTCCCATTGACACAACCTACTGTCATCTAACCCCAAAAAAGTAGACTCCGACGGATCAAGCTGCGACCCTTTTGTGTCATTAGTAATATCTCTCATCGTGATCTCAGTCCCGTCTTTCTCAAACCTCCACTCCGTAACAATCTTCCCGGACTCAATATCCAACTGCTTAACACCACTAGAGTGTGGCTTCCCTTGATGAGCCGGACTCATCAGCATCATATTCGTCTCCGCCCTCATCAAAAGAGCCTTGTTTGGTGTTGTCTGGCCACCATGATCAAACCTCACGCACACACCTTTCCCGTGAATCCCACGCTCCATGTTCCTATAAACCTGAACTCCTGAAGCATTCACCAAGAAGGAATTATCCAAGGCTCCCAAAGCCAAACTCTGCACTCCACCATTAGCCACCTCTTCAAACTCTTCCGTCAAATCCGCACTTATCTTCTCTTCTTCTTCTTCCTCAGATGGATCCTCCTCCCACATAGAATCATCAGCAGTCTCGGGTTTAGCCCACGCGACGAAACCTTTCCCATATTTTTCGATCCGACTCTCCTCAGAGGCCTTGACCTTATACACATTCTCAAACAAACAGTCCTGAAACCTAGTAACGAACCTCTTATACTCCTCATCGGTCAAAAACTCCAAAGCCCAAACACCATCATGACTCACGAATTCAACCCTACTCTTGTCTCCAAACATCTTCATACGCACATCCGTCGAAACCATAGCAGCTTTAACGTTAGAACCAACGCTCAAATACCAAAAGGACTCACCTTTTTCGTCTGATTCTTCGTCGTCACCATCTTCGTAACCATCAATATCATCATCTTTGGAAGTTTTGACGAACTTGTATGACGTCAGGTTATCAGAGATGATCCATTTCGCTTTGGGTGTGTTCCCACCGATATGGCGGTAAAGCTTCACGGCGTTTACGGGCGATGAGTATTTAAGCTTTAAGGCACTCAGCTTCTGCTCTATTTCGAGCGAGGATGAATCAGATGGTCCTGAAGGAGAGCCACCAGAGGGTCTCGAGAAGTCATCGTATTGATCATCGTCTTCTTCGTCGTAGTGGTAATCAGAATCAGTATCAGAATTTGTGATCCGATCTTCGCGACTCTGTGAAGTGCCCATGATTGGATTGGATCAGCTAGAAGAAAGAAGAGAGAAGAAGTTTGGTGAGCTGAATCTGAAAAGGGTTTGGATAGTTAACGTTGATGATGGGAGGGCTTTGGGAGGGATTTTATAGGGTTACTAAAATTTTAGTTTAGCATCCATGTAAAACGTTTGGGGTATTTGAGTTTCACCTGACGCAACGCTTCTTCAACGCCTCTAGTCACTGTGTTTGTATTTTGTTTTTTTTTTTTTTTTTTTTGTATGGAGGCTTTCAAATTAAAATGCAGAAAAGAAATAAAAATTACAAACCTAGAAAGGCTAGTTACTTGGTCCGGCGAGACCCAACGAGTTTTTAAGAAGACACATAATAATAGTAATAAGTAATGAAGCCCAAAATATGAGAGTTGAAAAGGGGCATTCGCAAAATCCACCGAAGCCCAGTGAGAAGGGTAACTGAAGAGCAAAGAGGGTTAAGAACGAGAGAATTCTAGGGACTGATCATCGAGCCTCGTGGAGCTGATCTTAGCCAGTATTGCATCATAGAAGAGGAAGACCTAGGGTTTGATTCCCGATGACTCTGGATTCTGTTTCTAATCAGCCTATCAAGTTCCCCGAGGAGAGTGTCAAAGGATCGAAACGTTGCTCTGTGAAGTCGGGCATTACGCTCTCGCCATATGTAATATATCGATGACTGCCAGGCAAGGAGGGTGACCCGACGAGCATCCTTGCTTCCAGCGAAATGCCGCAATTGCTGAATGGTGTCGTCCCAGCTATGCACTGCACGTAATCCTCCACGGCTTGCCATAGAGGTCCAAATCGAGAAAGAGAAGGGGCAGTGGAAGAAAATATGGTTCCTTGATTCTGGGTGGCTATTGCAGAGGAGGCATGTTGGGGATACGTCTAGACCCCAGCCTATCATCCTGTTCTTTGTTGGGCACCTATCTAGCAAGAATAGCCTTGTATTTTGTTTTCTTTAGTTTTGTTTTCATGTATAAACTAAAAGTTTAGTATATGTATATATATTTCTTTTCCTGGTAAAATGAGTTTAGTATACTTTTAACATTTGTTCAAATATCTACAGTAAAAAATCCATAAATTTATAATGTTTAGATTGCATTTATTAATTTATAGAGTTATTAATTAAAGAGAATTTTTTTTTCTTTTAGATTTATATTTTTCTATTTTTTTCTGAAAAAGTGAAAAACTGACTCAGTTTTTTTTTTTTTGATTTTCTTTTCTTTTGTGATATGATTCTTTTGAATTATGTCCCAATATTTTCATAGATCTATAAACTTTTTCAGTTTTTTATTTTATTTATGTTATAAAATAACTTATAATTTTATAGTATCTCGAAATTTGAATAAGAGCAAAATTTTATACCCATAGAGAGGAGATAACCTTTATATAAAGTGAACTATTACAGAGAGAAAGAAGAAAAAGGATGAGGTGAGTTTACAATCGATCGTATTGATCATATTTATAGAAAGAAAAGTTGAAGTTACTGTACAAATAGTGACAGTGGGACCCACTTCCTTTTAAATTTTAACAAAAAGCGGCCACACTGTGCGTATTACGGCTGCTTTTATAACACTCCCCCTTGAGGACCGGTGTCACTATTATTTCTTGCTTGACGTATTTGTTGCCTCGTTAAAAACCTTTCTAGAAAAACCCTGTAGGAAAAACCATAGTGAGGTAAAAAGAGTACAACCACGTAAGCTCCCCCTCGAATGAGCAGTCATAGATCTTTCTGATGACGAATTCCAATATTATGGACATGTTTTCTGAAAACCGAGGCTGGAAGTGATTTTGTGAAGAGGTCAGCTGCATTATCGCATGATCGAACATATCTGACTTCAATCTCTTTATTCTTTTCCAGTTCTTGAGTGTATGAGAAGAACTTCGGAGGTATGTGTTTGGTTCTATCGCTTTTGATATATCCTTCCTTCGTTTGAGCAACACATGCTGCATTATCTTCATATATAATAGTTGGCTCCATATTTTTGTCAATCCCACTGCTTGAACATATGTGTCGGCTTATTGATCTTAGCCATACACATTCTCTACTTGCTTCATGAAGTGCGATGATCTCAACATGATTTGAAGAGGTAGCCACGAGCGTTTGTTTCCGAGAACGCCAAGATATTGCAGTGCCTCCGATCGTGAAAACGTATCTTGTTTGCGATCGAGTTTTGTGTGGATCTGAAAGATATTTTGCATCTGCAAAACCAACCATTTGACCTTTTAAATCTTTAGAATAAAATAAACCTAAATCAATGGTCCCTTGGAGATAACGAAAGACATGTTTAATTCCATTCCAATGTCTTCGTGTAGGGGATGAGCTGAATCTTGCCAAGAGATTGACATCAAATGATATATCAGGTCGTGTGCATATTGCAAGATACATCAATGCTCCGATTGCACTTAGATATGGTACCTCAGAACCAAGAATCTCTTCATTTTCTGTAGATGGTCGAAATTGGTCATTTTCAACATTAAGTGATCTAACAACCATTGGCGTGCTGAGAGGAGTTGACTTATCCATGTTAAAGCGTTTCAACACTCTTTTAGTATATGTGGATTGATGCACGAATATGCCACTTTGAGAATGCTCAATTTGTAAGCCAAGACAATACTTTGTCTGTCCAAGATCTTTCATCTCAAATCCTCCTTTCAGATATTCTGATGCCTTTGTATTTCCTTTTTAGTTCCAATAATATTAAGATCATCAACATACACCGCGATTATCACAAATCTGGATGCTGTTTTCTTGATGAAAACACATGGGCATATAGGATCATTCACATATTCTTCTTTTGTTAAATGCTCACTGAGACGATTATACCACATACGTCCAGATTGCTTTAACCCATATAATGATCTTTGCAATTTTATTTCACATAACTCTTTAGGTTTGGAACTTAGAGCTTCTGGTATTTTAAAACCATCTGGAATTCTCATATAGATATCAGTATCTAATGATCCATATAGATGTGCAGTAACGACATCCATTAGATGCATTTCTAAATTTTCATTTGCCGCTAGGCTCATCAGGAATCTAAATGTGATGGCATCCATAACAGGAGAATACGTTTCCTCATAATCAATTCCAGGTCTTTGAGAAAAACCTTATGCCACGAGACGAGCTTTGTATCTAGTAATCTCGTTTTTTTTTCATTTCGCTTTCGGACAAATACCCATTTGTATCCAACAGGTTTCACATCTTTGGGTTTGAGTATGATAGGTCCAAAAACGTTTCGTTTGTTAAGCGAATCTAGTTCAACTTGAATTGCATCTTTCCATTTTATCCAGTCATGTCTCTTTTGACTTTCATATACAGACTTTGGCCCTGGATCTTCGTTTTCTTCATCTATTTCCTTTGCCAAAAGGTATGAGAAAACATCATCTATATCATCCATCTCATTTTTTTTTCCATATCATTCCATTTTGGATATAATTGATGGAGATTTCATGATTTTCTTCAGATTCATGATGCTCTATATTATCATTAGATTCATGATTCGCTTCTTCCAAAATATTTTCTGTTATTTTGGTAGTATCATGCTTTTCAACTTCCTTTCGTTTTCTAGGATTTTTATCCTTTGAACCAAAAGGTCTACCGCGTTTTAAACATGTTTTTGATTCATGTGTATCAACTGCCGTTCCACACTTTTGTGGTATTTCAATGCGAGCAGGAGTATTTGCAGCGGGTATGTGAGATTTAGTTACCATTTTGGTATCGACAAATGCATCATGTAGTTGATTTGCTATATTTTGTAAATGCATGATACGTCGAACTTCTAGTTCTGACTGTTTTGTAGGGGGATCAAGATGTAATAAAGATGGAACACTCCATTTGATTTCTTTTTCTGCTTGTTTATTATCTCCCCCAAGAATCGGGAATTCTTTCTCATTGAAATGACAATCGGCAAATCGTGTCGTAAAGACATCACCAGTTTGTGGTTCTAGATATCTTATTATTGATGGAGAATCATAGCCAATATATATTCCCAACCGTCTTTGCGGTCCCATCTTTGTACGTTGTGGTGGTGCTATTGGAACATATACCGCACAACCAAAGATTTTTAGATGAGAGATATTTGGTTCTCTGCCAAATGCTAATTGTAATGGGGAATATCTATGATATGCACTTGGTCTTATCCGAATGAGTGTTTCTGCATGTAAAATAGCATGTCCCCATACAGAGGTTGGAAGTTTTGATCTCATGATCAATTGCCTTGCAATCAATTGCAACCTTTTGATTAATGATTCTGCCAAACCATTTTGTGTATAAACATGAGCAACATAATGCTCTACTTCGATCCCCGATACCATAAAATAATTATTAAATGCTTGGGATGTGAATTCACCACCGTTATCTAATTTAACTCTCTTTATTGGATAATCAGAGAACTGAGCTCTTAATTTTATTATCTGAGTTAGAAATCTCGCAAATGACATATTACGAGATGATAAAAGACAAACATGTGACCATCTACTTGATGCATCTATTAATACCATAAAATAGTATAATGGTCCACAAGGTGGATGTATTGGCCCACAAATATCACCTTGGATTCGTTCTAAGAATTTTTGTGATTCTTTATCAATTTTAGTAGGTGATGGCCTTATGATTAATTTCCCAAGAGAACATGCAGCACATATCATTTTATTACTTTGATATACATCTTGAGTTTTTATTGAATGACCATGTGAGCTCTCAATGATTTTTCGCATCATAGTAGTGCTTGGATGACCGAGACGGTCATGCCATAATATGACATCTTCTGGATTTCTTTTGATCTCAAGATGTGATTCTATTGTGTCTATATATGTATGGTGTAATCCAGAAGGAAGTTCTGAAAATTTTTCCAGTACAAGCTTTTTGCCTGATTTTTAAGAAGTTATATATATACACTTCCTTCCATTCTCAGTTGCAGACTGAGTGTCATAACCTTGAAGGTATATATCTTTGAAGCTCAACAAATTTCTCTTAGAATTTGGTGAATATAAGGCATTACTTATGGAAAACTTTGTTCCATTTGGCAACATAAAGTTTGCTTTGCCAATTCCTTCGATCAAGTCTGTAGAACCTGATATTGTGTTGACAATCAATTTTGCCGATTTTAAATTAGAGAAATATTTGTTATCTTTCAGTATAGTGTGTGTTGTACCACTATCTGGAATGCAAATTTCTCTACTAACTTGTTTTGTTGTTGCTCCATTTGCATTCTTATCCATTTCTGTAACACACAATTAACATTAGAAAATAAATTTCATGAGCAAACATATCATAATTATACATTGATTATTAGCACACAATAGTTATCTATAAATAGGTGCAAAACACATAGTAATTATAGATTAATCTTCCACAAACAACAATTATTTATAGTATAATTATGGAATTTCAAGAGTCACATGATAGGAACTTAAGCTTCCGGGAGAGATTTAGAACCAGTCGGACAAGTCATGTGATTCTTGATGAGAAGCTCGTTATTCTTTTCTGCTATGAGAAGTGCCACAATTAAATCTGAAAATTTAGTATATCCCTGCAACCTATATAGTTGTTGCAGGGTGATGTGGCTCTTGTGAAATGTGGTGTATGTCTTCTCAAGCATTTGAGATTCAGTAATCGTTTCACCACAATATCTCAATTTGGCTACAACCCTTAATACAACAGAATTGTAATTCATCACTTTGTCGAAATCTTTTAATTTCAGACTTTGCCATTCATCCCGAGCAAGTGGAAGTGTAATGTCTTTCTGATGATAAAAACGATTTTTCAGAGACTTCCATAGTTCTTTAGGATCTTTCAAGTTGGCATATTCATCAATAATACTTTCATCAAGGTGTCTTCTAAAGAAGATCACCGATTCAGCCTTTTCTTGAGGCGTTGAAGTATTATTCTCTTTAATGGTCTCAGATAAACCAAGAGATTTAAGATGAAGTTCGACATTTGCAACCCATGAAATGTAGTTGGTAGCGGTGGTGCCTAGAGCGTGAAATTGGAGTTTCTCCATGTTTGTCATTAGATTTCTAAAATCAAATAACATAATTAAAATAAAATTATTATTTCATTAAAATATTCGAGATGCATGAATAAGCATTATGATTACAAGAAATAAATTTTATTAGAATTTCTAAATATTTAAAAGCCATTAACATTAATCATGCAAGCAATTACAAGGAAAAATAATGCATAAAAACTTAAATAGACATTAATGCCAAAATTTTCATAGGTAACTCCTTCAAGATAAATCAAATACATAGAAGTAAAAATAAAAATCGCACATAAAATCAAAAATAGCTGAATCATCATTCTTGCAAAGAAAATCGGAGGAGATCGAATTGGAAATATTTGGGAGGAGATGAAATATTTTGGATGAGTTGAATGAATGAAGGATGAGTGTATTTATGGACGAAAAATACTGTTCATGACTGTTGGAAAAAGGAGAAAATTTTGAAAATTTTCTTTGTGACTGTTGGGATTAAATCGTTTGAACGAAAAATCAATCTAAAAATATCGTAATAAGCAGTGAACTAGATTTAGCAAATTTCATAATATTTTATATAGGTGACAAAACATTTATATAATATATTCATAATATGCAAATATCAATATTTATTCTAGTGATAAAACTATTTCCGTTAAAACATTAAACAAATAATGCGGTGGCAGAGCCAGACCAATATTATGCAATAAATAAATTATGCGGCGGCGGAGCCAAGCCAATATTATGCAATAAATAAATTATGTGGCGGCAGGGCCAAACCAATAATCATAGCATATTTAGCAATTAAGGTTTATTAACGAGCCGACATACCGCCTACATTAATATAGATAAATAATATAAATTATATGGCGGCAAAGCCAAACCTATAATCATATTTATAGTATATTTAGTAATCTTAACGGGGCGACATACCGCCCACTTTAATATATATAAACAATATAAATTAAAAAAATTACTATAAAATAATAAATAGTAATATAGGCGGTATACCAACCATTATAGCAGGGTAAATATGATACATATAAACTTTACCGAATTGCAGAGTGATCGTGCTGATAACGTGTTATGAAATAACTTATAATTTTATAGTATCTCGAAATTTGAATAAGGGCGAAATTTTATATTCGTAGAGAGGAGATAACCCTTATATAAAGTGAACTATTACAGAGAGAAGGAAGAGAAAGGATGAGGTGAGTTTACAATCGATCATAATGATCGTATTTATAGAAAAGAAAAGTTGAAGTTACTGTGCAAATAGTGATAGTGAGACCTACTTCCTTTTAAAATTTCAACAAAAAGCGGCCACACTGTGCGTATTACGGCTGCTTTTATAACAATTTTTTATTTTTTTCTTTTCTTTTCGTATTGGATATGACTTTTTGATTTCTTTCCCAATATTTTTATAAATCTAAAAATTTAATTGGTTTCTTTTTTTTTTCCTTACTATATTGGAATACTAAGAGTTGACCCACCCTACAGGCGGAAAATTATACTAAAAAAATATTTTATATAAATTTATTTTAATTTTATGAAGCATTTAAAAACATTATAGATTGAAATGATATTACAAACAAACAAGATCGTATTGTGTTTTTTATAAACATTTTTTGTTTGAATTAAAATGACAATAAATTTCACTATTTTCTATTTTTTAGAGAATACAAATTAGCAAAAATAATTCAAAAAATGTAATATATATATACATATATCTTCTTATTATTTTATTTCACTTCGACATAATAAAATAAAATTTAAAGTTTAAATAAATCATAGTGAGTTGCATAATAAGTTAGTTTTCTTATTGAAGTGTGTTTTTTCTTAAAAGTTAGAAAACAAAGAAATACAGAATCACTAAAAGGATATAACGATTATTGGCACCCTTCAAACAAGGTTTGGGTCACAAAGAAGATAAATCAACTCAAGGAATTCTTCATCATTAGGACTTCAGGCTGAACGGCAAACTAAGGGCATCTTTAACCTAAGCTCTTAAGGGGTGCTTAGAGGGTTGCTTAGCGGGTGGGACTCACTAAAATTCTAAACACTATTGCTTCTTGTTCCTAAATAAGCAATGGTGCTTGTACTGTTCACGGGTCTCACGGACACGTGGCGACCCGTGAATGGTTCGTTTTTTTTTAATCAAAAAAAGAAAAAAAAAATAAGCAAACCACTTGGATTGCTAGGGTTAATGGTGCGAGAATCCACTCGGCTGAACAGTAATCTTTGTTTGTTTTGTTTGAACAAAGGCTTAAAAGGTAAACTTAGTTAATAATGGGTTCTTTATACATGTGCATGTAACAATTTTTACTAATTCATACACTTTTACAATATAAATTATTTTGTATGAATCATTAACAAGCTATTTTAATCAGATCGTTCAACACTTATAGATATCACTTCGGATGCGTCATTACCATCAAACATTCGATCTAGTGTTCAATAATTCAATACTGTCATAAATCAACATGCGTGATTGCTGGACCATGTAATCGTTTATTATTTTCACATTTTATTCCTTTTGACTTAGTATCGTCTTCTCTTGAAAGTATGTATGATCAGTTTTTCACGATAAATTAATAATTATCTATTCACTTCAGCTACGATTGGTCTAATAGGATCTTTGCAATATGTGAATTAACAAATTATCGGGGATGACAATCTATTTTTATCATTATCATTTATCTTTCCATCACAAATACTCTCAAAGATCCATCTAGAAAAAGTTGCAAACTCAAAAAAAAAATTACAACTAGCATCTCTAGTGGTAAGCCGCATGTTCAGTGCAAGTCTCAATAGTTTGTAGATAGACAAACGAAAATACAAATTTAATGTAGCCAGCACAACTTCTATCATGCATCTCTTGGGATCACTTTTGTCTACAGTTTTCCACAAAATATTGTGACATATTAGTATATCGCGCATTGTTGTATCCAAAATCTGGAAATATTTGATCATCATCACTGCCTCATTTGAAATTATAACACTTTTCTGTTACAAATTTTGAAATTAACTGATCTACATTGTTAATCGGCTTACAACAATAGGGACTCCAAGCTGTCCAACCTCCTCGCAATTGTAGATGAGAAATCTGAAATCGCACTTGATGAAACATTGAGGAAAAACAAAACACTCTTTCTATCTTAGCGGATAGTCCCTGAACATGGGCTTACTAGCTTAACTTTTGGCCCATAGATAATGTACAAGACCAAGAAAAGAACTAATCTAGTTAGTGTTAAAGAAAGATGATTATTCATAAAGACAAACACTTGTCTTCTCCTCCTCATAGTTTTGCATTATCATCCATGTATGTGTCAGTTCTATTAATTTATATTTTATGTTACATAGGTTTAGTTTAGCCGACTTTGACATGTATATAAAGGATCATTCACGATCATTTGTAACATGAAAAAATAATTTAAGTGATCACCTTTACTCTATCTCTCTTTAGTTGCTCACACATACACAAATATAAACACAAGTTCATATAATAATAACACAACACGTTATCAGCACGAAGCTCTTATACCAACTGAAGTTATACTAGCGAGGTAATGTTTAATTTATGTTTTTCAATAATTTTAATTATTTTAATTTTATTATTGTTCCGGAGTGAGAGGCTAGATCTTCTCCGTTTATTTTTCGGGATGATAGGAATTGCCTTCCCCGACTGATTGTTAAGAAAGACTCTGCCTTCACGATCATAGAAACACGTGGTAGGCTTTGCCTCCGTGAATAAAAAGAAAAGGTCAAAATGGTAGACTCTGTCTTCTCGGACCTTGAATAAAAAGAAAAGGTTAATATGGTAGACTTTGTCTCCTCAAACCTTGAAAAAAAAATGATCAATATGGAAGACTCTGTCTCCTCGGATCATGTAAGGGGTTAAGCCTCTGATTTTATTTATGCCTTTAGATTTATGCATTTAATTTATGCTTTTACGTTTATGCCTTTAATTTCTGCATTTATATTCCGTATTTAAATTTCCGTCTTCATTATATTTAAAGTATGTTATTCTATTAATACAGTTATCATGTCGAATTTGACAAAGCTCGAAATAAATGCCCTTGATATCATGGGAAATTACTATATGACTTGGGCAGTGGGTGCAAAAATGCACCTGAGAGGAAACGGGCTTTTGGAAACCATCGATAGTTCAAAAACGGTGTCAGATGAGAAAAAGGCTAAAGCCATGATATTTTTACGACACCACATGCATGATGGTTTAAAAGATGAATATATTACGAAAGAGGATCCTGCAGACCTCTGGCAATATTTAAAAGAGAGGTTCGATCACCAGAAATATGTGATCTTACCGAAAGCTAAACACGAGTGGATCCATCTCTGGTTCCAGGACTACAAAAGTGTAAGTGAGTATAATTCCGCGATGTTCGGAATTACATCTAGGATGATGTTATGTGGAGAGAAAATAAGTGATTATGATATGATCGAGAAAACTCTCTCCACGTTCCATCCTGGAAATGTTGTCCTACAGCAACAATACCGGGCGAATGGATATACCCGTTACTCGGAGTTGATGCAAGTCCTCCTTGTAGCGGAACAGAATAACCAACTCGTGACTTTAAACCATCATGCTCGTCTCACTGGATCTGCTCCATTCCCCGAAGCGAATATTGCATCATTCATTTATGATAATTGGAGAGGACGAGGACGTGGACGTGGTCGAAACCGTTATCATGGTCATGGAAGAGGACGAGGAAGAAGATTCCGTCTGTATGATGAAAGAAATAATAAAGAATTCCACGAAAACGAAAGGGGTTGAGATGATAAAAGGCAAACAGAAAAGGTTTGCTACAGATGCGGTATGAAAGGTCATTGGATACGTGGTTGTCGTACACCAAAACACTTAGCCGTTCTGTATAGAGAATCCCAAAAAGCGAAAGAGAAAGGAAGTGAAACAAACTTCATCTCTGATGAACCCGGGCCATCCTTTCATGGTTTAAATGATGATACTCATCTCGACGTATCAGACTTTCTGGTTGATTCAGAAAGAATCGATGAGTAATGTAAAATCGATGTGATATACGTTTACTATATTATAGTATCTATATCTTTGTGATAAGATATATGTTATGTTTTATGTTTAATAATATATGTTTATGAATATTTTAAATTCAGAAAATGCCAGACTTTGAGACTATGGATGGAGATATGTGTTTGGCAGATAGTGCGTCAACGCACACGATTATTAAAGATAAGAAATATTTCTCCAGTCTCAAAATAAAAGATTACGCTGGAAGCGTAAGTACAATATCTGGTAGTGCAAAGATTATTAAGGGCTCTGGAAGAGTCAACTTTTCAATGCCACGGGGGACGAAATTTGAAATAAGTGATGCATTATACTCCCCCGAGTCTCATAGAAACTTATTAAGTTTTAAGGATATCCGAAGAAATGGATATCATATTGAAACTATGAGGAAAGATGACATTGAATATCTTTGCATTAAGTCCGAGAGGAAACATATATTGGAAGAGTTAAGAATGTTATCCTCTGGACTATATTGTACGAAAATAAACATGACTGAGTCCTATGCCACAGTAAACATGAAGTTTACTAATACATTTAAAATCTGGCATGAGAGGCTAGGACATCCTGGTTCAGTCATGATGAGAAAGATAGTGCAAAATTCAAATGGCCATCCGTTGAAAAACGAGAGAATTTTGCAAACGGGCGAGTTTACATGTAATGCATGTTCTCAAGGAAAACTTATAACTCGGCCATCACCAGAAAAGATTGGCAATGAATCACCATTGTTTTTAGAAAGAATACATGGTGATATATGTGGGCCGATCCACCCACCACGCGGGCCGTTTAAGTATTTCATGGTACTGATTGACGCATCGAGTAGATGGTCAGATGTCTGTCTTTTGACGATAAGAAATACGGCTTTCACAAAGTTTATTGTCCAAATAATAAAGTTAAGAACGCAATTCTCAGAATATACCATAAAGAAAGTAAGGCTTGATAATGCTGGTGAGTTTACATCGCAAGCCTTTAATGATTATTGTATGTCAGTGGGGATTGATGTGGAGCATCCAGTTCCCCATGTTCATACACAAAATGGCATGGCCGAGTCACTGATAAAACGGTTGCAATTGATTGCAAAACCGTTGATATTGAGAACAAAGCTCCCAATTTCGGTATGGGGTCATGCTATTTTGCATGCAGCTGCACTAATTCGGCTGAGACCGAGTGCAGATAATAAATATTCCCCATTACAATTGTCATCTAGGCAAGAACCAGATGTATCTCATCTCCGTGTTTTTGGGTGTGCGGTTTATGTTCCGATAGCCCCACCACAAAGGACAAAAATGGGCCCACAAAGGAGATTGGGAATATATGTGGGTTATAAGTCACCAAGTATAATAAGGTATCTTGAACCGGTAACTGGTGATATGTTTACGGCACGGTTTATCGATTGCCATTTTAATGAGGAAGAATTTACAGCGTTAGGAGGAGGAATTAGAGAAATTCCTAAAGAGATTACATGGTGTACTCCGTCGTTGTTACACCTTGATCCCCCTACGAATCAAAGAGAGCTGGAAGTTCAGAAAATTGTGCATTTGCATAATTTGGCAAATCAGTTACCAGACGCGTTCACAGATACAAGAAGGGTGACGAAGTCATATATACCCGTTGAAAATGTTCCATCAAGAGTTGTTGTTCCTGAAGGACAAACTGATGGAAACACAATGAATGAACCTAGAGTTCAGTTAAAGAGGGGGAGACCAGCGGGTTCTAAAGATAAAAGTCCCCGAAATAAAAAGAAATTGGTTGAGCAAAATAGAAAGGTTCCAAAAGAACCTGATACTGAAAAATGTCAGAAAGAAGGCATATACGAAAAGGTTCAAGAAGAACCAAATAAAGATAAGGATCCAGATGACGAGGAGGGAACAGAAAAGTATGAGATTTCCATCAACTACGCCCGAGATGAAAAATTATGGATCAGAAATAAGATAAAAGATGTTGATGGAATGTTCTCATTTTATGTGTCCAAAGAAATAGATCACGAAAGTGATGATCCAGATCCAAGGTCTATACTGGAATGTATAAAAAGACATGATTGGGAGGAGTGGAAGAAGGCCATACAAACTGAATTACTCTCCCTAAATAAAAGGAATGTCTTTGGAACTATAGTCATAACCAATGAGAATACAAATCTCGTTGGGTACAAGTGGGTATTCGTGATAAAAGTAAATGAAAAGAATGAAGTAACATGATATAAAGCCCGATTAGTTGCCCAAGGTTTTTCTCAGAGACCGGGAATTGATTTTGAGGAAACTTATTCCCCGGTAATGGATGCAATTACGTTTAGATTTTTGATGAGCCTAGCGGCATCGAAAAATCTTGAAATGCATCTAATGGACGTTGTGACTGCATATTTGTATGGATCACTGGATAATGATATATACATGAAACTCCCTGAAGGATTGGAAATGCCAAAAGCATTGAAAGCAGAATCTAGGGAGATTTGTTCGGTCAAGTTACGTCGATCACTTTACGGACTAAAGCAGTCTGGACGCATGTGGTACAATCGCTTAAGTGAATATCTCTTGAGAAAAGGATATGTGAATAATGCGATATGTCCATGCGTTTTTATTAAGAAATCGTCATCTGGCTTTGTGATAATTGCTGTATATGTAGATGACCTGAACATAATTGGAACTCAAAAGGAGGTTGATGATGCACGAACTCATATGAAAGAAGAGTTCGAAATGAAAGATCTCGGCAAGACAAAGTTTTGTCTTGGGCTCCAGATTGAGCATCTCCGAGAAGGAATATTTGTGCATCAATCAAATTATACGAAAAGATTATTGAGACGTTTTTATATGGACAAAGCGACTCCTTTGAGTACTCCAATGATAAATAGATCTCTCGATGTAGAGAAAGATCCTTTTAGACCCTGTGAAGATAGCGAGGAGGTACTCGGCCCTGAAGTACCTTATATGAGCGCTATCGGTGGGCTTCTATATCTTGCAAACTGTACAAGACCGGATATTGCTTTTGCAACTAACCTACTTGCAAGATATAGTTCTTCTCCTACTCGTAGGCATTGGAACGGAATCAAGCATATATTCCGTTACCTCCAAGGTACAGTTGACCTAGGATTAATTTATTTTAGAAAACCCGAGTTTGGTATGGTTGGTTTTGCAGATGCATGATACTTATCAGATCCTCATAAAGCTCGATCGCAAACCGGCTATGTTTTTATAATTGGTGGAACCGCGATCTCTTGGCGTTCCCAGAAGCAAACTCTGGTTGCAACTTCGTCAAATCATGCAGAGACTATTGCGCTTCACGAAGCATGTCGAGAATGTGTGTGGCTTAGGTCAATGAGTCATCACATACAAGAAGCAAGTGGAATATCTGACGTGAAAGAGCCGACGAAAATTTTTGAAGATAATTCAGCGTGTGTCGCTCAACTTAAAGAAAGATATATAAAGAGCGACAGGACAAAACACATCCCTCCAAGATTTTTCTCGTATATACGGGAGCTCGAGAAAAATAAAGAAGTGGACATAGAGTATGTACGGTCATGCGACAATCCAGCTGACTTGTTCACAAAATCTCTCCCCACTACAACATTCCGAAAACACGTCTATAATATCGGAATGAGGCGTTTGCGTGACCTATAGAGAAAAGATTATGTCCATTATTCTCAGGGGGATATTACGTCACTGTACTCTTTTTCCTTTATCATGGTTTTTCTCCTAAAGGGTTTTTCTATGATTAAAGTTTTAACGAGGCAGTACGTAATATAAGATGAATAATCAAGGGGGAGTGTTAAAGAAAGATGATTATTCATAAAGACAAACACGTGTCTTCTCCTCCTCATAGTTTTGCATTATCATCCATGTACGTGTCAATTCTATTTTCTGTTACATCGGTTTAGTTTAGCCGACTTTAACATGTATATAAAGGATCACTCACGATCATTTGTAACAATGAAAATAATTTAAGTGATCACCTTTACTCTATCTCTCTTTAGTTGCTCACACATACACAAATATAAACACAAGTTCATATAATAATAACACAACTGTTAGTTTTTAGTTTTTTTTCTGTAAACAATTTTTAGTTTGGGCTTATTTGTGAAATAGCCAAGAAAAAAGGGAAATTGATTTTGTAGAGAGAAAGTAGAGAGAGATAGAAAGAGAAAAGAGGTGAGAGAGGGTTGTTTTGGTTAGTGAGTGGATTTTGGATTTTTTTGATGTTATACCATGCAATTTCCCTTTTAGTTTTGTACAGATTAATCACATTTTTTTATCGATTTTAGCTTTCATTAGCATAAGCTCAAATGGGCAAAGATACAACGAGATCGTTTTTACACGGGACCCATTATATTACAATAATAATTAAAAGCCCAAAAGAAAATTAATTCAGCATTGAAATTAACTCAACATACAACTGAAACGACACGTAATAAGCAAGTTGCAGCAGCTTGACATGTGTGGATACACGTGGTGTTCATGCAAGTCTTGCCGTCGGATGCTCCTCCGCCACACTGCTCCGCCGTAATGGATTCCTCCACCGCTTTAAACCTCGCCTTTGACCATACTTTCTATCGATCTTGTTCTTAGCAGTTACCCGAAGTCTATTTTCTCTGTCTTTAATCAACTTTATCGGCCAAGTATCAAGAACACATCACCATCTCCAGTAAAACTTAGCTGAAAAACTTTTATGCGTCCCACTAAGGACTGACGCCTTAAGCAAGTGCAAAATTACCCTCACAAACTTGATAAATTCAAATTGACCAGAAAGAGATAGGGATGAAATTGATTTACAGACAAGCCATCGTTATCTTTGGAGAAGAAGTCCAGAGAGGACACACCAATATGAATTGACAATTATTAGCTTCAAACCAAAGACATAGGAGCTTTAGAGTGAAGATCTAGTTTGAATCCAGTTGAAGAACACATCAAAAATCGCCTAGGCGAAGTCTAGATCTGCTAACGGAAAACGAAAAATCAATCTTTATATCAAATATATTACATCAAAACAGATGAGCTAATCTCGAACCATTCTCTCTGAAGATCTTGAATTGATAAAAAGGATAGTTCAAGAGAGAAATCTCTCTCTAGAAACAAGAGAGAGAAAATTCCTTACTCCTTTTGCCATTTTATACAGATTTTAATCACATAGATTAGTATTTACAACAACTTATTTTTTTTTTGAGAAAACTTAAAATAGTTGTATTCCAGTCAAATATCCAATTAACATCAAAATTGTTCTGAATGAGTGGGAGTTGAGTTTTAGTAGATTTGCAACTTATAAATAGTGATGCGTTGTAAATACAGAATGAAACTTTTGAGGAGGATACATAGTTCATCAACCCAACACATTTTCTAAAAATAAAGTTCATTAAGAAAATAAAGAAAAGCATAAGATATTTTCTGGTCATTATATTTTTGGGGATATAATCAAAATACATTTTTACTGGCTAGACCAGAACCACGTTACGTTTCTTGCAAATCAGAACTTCTTTTTTTGTTGGTTTGTATGTACTCAACATTATTATGTGTAAAAAAAAACATTATTATGTGTATTTTTTTTGTCAACATTATTATGTGTATACTAATTAGAACATTCAGAACAATGCCATTTATAATTAAAAATACAATATTTTTTTTTTCTAAATTATTTATTTTGTGTGTTCTACAAGAAATGAAACATTTTTATTTTACTCTCTCCTCACAGACATAAGATAAAAAAGAGAACTCTTGCCGTTGCGTTTATCATCCATTCTACTTCGTCTCTCCGACAGTAGCACTCTTCGCCGGGAAATATCTTCCTTTTTTTCCCGGTAGCTATGCTCCGAACTGTCTCTTGTTCCGCTTCTCTCAACTCTGCTTCTCCCTTCTTTCGCTTCTTTCGCCACTTCCCTCGCTCGCTTTCATCATCTACAGCCACTCTCCGTGGCCCCGGTCGCAACCTCCGCCGGATTTCATCTCCTTCAGCCGCCGGAAGACGTGTCTTTCTCCGAAGAGGGTTGAGGGTTCCCTCAGCCGCAGGTCGCGGTGTCAATGGGCAGTTCTCTCGCCTCTCTGTTCGCGCCGTCGCCACACAACCCGCGCCATCTTATCCTGGTAAAGATTATCACTTTATGTTTGCGAAAGTTCGAATCTTTGGATCGACCCTTCTCTTAGTTTAGATTGAGTTTCTCGTTAGTGTATTAGATTAGTTGATGATGTTGAACTACCTAAACCCATTCCTTACAGAACACTCGGAGATGTCTTCTGTGTTTTGTCTCACTTGTGAACTTAAGTTTGAATGATATGTTTTTAATCCATTTTCTTGTTGGGATTTAGATGTAGGTCAAGATGAGGCTGAGAAGCTTGGGTTTGAAAAAGTGTCTGAGGAGTTTATCTCAGAGTGTAAATCAAAGGCGAGTCTCTTCAAACACAAGAAAACTGGTTGTGAGGTTATGTCTGTATCAAATGAGGATGAGAACAAGGTGTTCGGCATTGTTTTAAGGACTCCTCCGTAAGTTTAGTGCTTAAATTGATACTCTTTTTATCCAGCTTGGCGATTAAGTACTTGCTCTTTTGTTAAATTGCAGGAAGGATTCCACTGGCATTCCACACATACTGGAACATAGCGTTCTATGCGGGTCGAGAAAGTACCCGCTAAAAGAGCCATTCGTTGAACTTCTTAAGGGAAGCTTGCATACTTTCCTTAACGCGTTCACGTATCCTGATAGGACCTGTTACCCAGTTGCTTCCACGAACACAAAGGTACAGTGAGCAATATAAAGGACTTCTTTTGTTTTGTCCTCAAGGAGCTCTGCCTCTTTTTACTGGAATTGTTATCTTGTTTTTTGTCTGATCATGTTACATCACTATCTATGGTAGGATTTTTACAATCTTGTCGATGTGTATTTGGATGCGTGTCTTCTTCCCCAAGTGTGTGGAGGACGTTCACACTTTTCAGCAAGAGGGTTGGCACTATGAGCTTAATGATCCCTCAGAAGACATATCTTACAAAGGTTTTATTTTCAATGGATGCTATTTATAGTTCTTCCTCTTTACCTTAATTAGTATCAATGTTATCTCTTTGAATATCTAGTACTACATATATTCCCTCACCCTTTCTCATTGTTTGATGCGTGATTTCAGGTGTTGTATTTAATGAGATGAAAGGTGTCTATTCACAACCTGATAATATTTTAGGCCGAATTGCTCAGCAGGTCAGTTTTATGTTTTGTTTACTTTAACTGACCGTTTCTCGAGAACTCTATTTTAAGAGTAAATCTTTGTAGGTGGATCAACTTTGTGTGTGCAGTTGATGTTGCATTAACTTACTAGTTGTTCTTCTTGAATGTTTTCTAATCCACCTAACTATTCGTGCGTTACATACTCGTATTTTGCGTTGTGGATTTGTATTAGATTTGCATTTGAATTCAGTCCTAAGTTGGTTTTTGATCTTACTAATCATCTTAATGATGTAACCACTGTAGATATGAAATCTATTTTTCTTGAAAATGGCACCTGTCCCTGAAAACATTGTTAGATACTCTGAGATCTTACTTCCTCAGTATAGTTGTTCTGATGAAACCACTTTCTACTTTTGATTAGGCCTTATCTCCAGAAAATACATATGGTGTTGACAGTGGAGGTGATCCAAAAGATATCCCTAAGCTGACATTCGAGGAGTTCCAGGTTTGTTAAAAGTCAAATTAATATGCTAGTAGCTAGAGGAGCGTGATTATATGTATAACTTCTGATGCATATTATATACATGTTCTTGGTATGGTAAAACTTTAGGAGTTCCACCGTAAATATTATCACCCAAGCAATGCCAGAATCTGGTTCTATGGAGATGATGATCCAGTTCATCGCCTTCGTGTCTTGAGTGGTAAAGATTGAAGATCTCCTTTTGCGTTGTTTTAATCCTCTTATGACTTTAGTTGATTTTGAAGCACATCTTCCCTTCCTTATATGTGCAGAATACTTGGACATGTTCGAAGCAAGTCCATCTCGAGATAGTTCAAAGATTGAAACTCAAAAGCTTTTCTCTGAGCCTATCAGAATAGTTGAGAAATATCCTGCTGGTCGAGATGTTGATCTCAAAAAGAAGAACATGGTGTGCGTTAACTGGCTATTGTCCGAGAAGCCCTTGGACTTGCAGACTCAGCTCGCACTTGGGTTCTTGGATCATCTTATGCTGGGAACTCCTGCTTCACCACTAAGGAAAATCTTATTAGAAAGCGGTTTAGGAGAAGCTCTTGTCAGCAGTGGGATGTCAGATGAGCTTTTGCAGCCCCAGTTCAGTGTTGGGATGAAAGGTGTGTCTGAAGATAACGTTCAAAAGGTTGAAGAGTTGATCATGAATACGCTGAAGAAGTTGGCAGAAGAAGGGTTTGACAGTGATGCTGTGGAGGCATCCATGAATACAATTGAGTTTTCGCTGAGGGAAAACAATACAGGATCTTTCCCTCGTGGTTTATCACTTATGCTCCAATCTATTGTAAGTTTATATGCTTTTTATACTTGTGTCTATCTATTTAGAGATTACTCATTGTCTGATTATTGGCTGTTTTAGGCAAAATGGATATACGATATGGATCCTTTTGAGCCATTGAAGTACACGGAACCATTGAAAGCTCTGAAAGCCAGAATAGCTGAGGAGGGTTCCAAGGCTGTCTTTTCCCCACTGATAGAGCAGTTTATTTTGAACAACTCGCATCGTGTTACCATAGAGATGCAGGTATTTTTTTTCTCTTTTACAAGTTCATAGCTATCTAATATCTCTTTAGTTTGGTGCTAAAATCTAGTTTTTTGGCAGCCTGATCCGGAAAAAGCTTCTCAAGAGGAAGCGGAAGAGAAAAGTATCCTGGAAAAAGTTAAAGCAGGCATGACAGAAGAGGATCTTGCAGAGCTAGCGCGTGCTACAGAGGAGCTGAGATTGAAACAAGAGACTCCTGACCCTCCTGAAGCACTGAGATGTGTCCCAAGTTTGAGCTTGAGTGACATCCCAAAAGAACCTACTTATGTTCCCACTGAGGTAATCATTTTGCTGCGCTTTGCTTTTGTTGTATATCCTTAAACTTCTCAAGCATCCGAGTTATACTGATATGAAATTGTAAACAATAGGTTGGAGATATTAATGGTGTGAAGGTTTTGCGGCATGACCTTTTCACAAATGATATTGTCTACGCTGAAGTAGTCTTCGATATGGGTTCGCTGAAACATGAGCTTCTTCCTCTAGTTCCACTTTTCTGGTATGATTTTAGCTCTCTTGTGATGTTCTTTTGAGTTTTTACCAAGTTTACCAGAAATTTCCATGGTGGAAACCACTGCTTACCAAAACCTTATATGATTTTTGCACTTCTTAGTGAGCACCATGTTAAAGTCAATGTCAGACGACTTATATTCCTGATAACTTTTTCCATAGGCAATTTTCCTTCATAATCTCCTTGTTATTTTGGCTAGGCTTTTGTTTTGTCCCAGACACTTGCATGCTATGCTCTGTATATCTTTGGTTCATAAACAACGTTAATTGTTCCTGCCTTCCTGGTGTAATTTTCAAAAGCATAGAATATTCTCCCAAGTACTTTGGTAGCTGTAGTAGCGAATGTTTTGCTTTGTACTATATTGAAATTGTAACTCTGATAGAAATCGTCGTTGGACAGTCAATCACTAATGGAGATGGGCACAAAAGAATTGAGTTTTGTGCAACTTAATCAGTTGATTGGAAGGAAAACTGGAGGAATATCAGTTTATCCCCTTACCTCATCTGTGAGGGGCAAGGCTGAACCATGCAGCAAATTTGTTGTACGTGGAAAATCGATGGCTGGGCGTGCTGAAGACCTTTTTAACCTGGTACTTTGTCTTTTAACGTCCTTTACTTGTCGCATTTTTCTCTAGATTTCTATATGTTGGGTTATCAAATATGCAGAGCCGTCTATCTTATTGATATTGTTTTCTTGGGTCTCCAATAGATATAGTCAAGCTTTCTTGGTAGATGTAGTTTAGCCACGTTTTCGTGTCTTCATTTCTTATTTCCAAACTTCATAGGCTGCCTCTCTCATCTCTTTGCCCGTGTCCTGTATGAGATGCACTTAATCTGTTTTTGTGACTTCACTATGAGTACTTGATTATGCTACACAACCACTCTGACTGGAAAACTGGTTTTGTCTGTTGGGATATCATACAATGTAACCTTGAAATTGAAATGGATAGGGTTACTGGTGAACTTTGTGATTATATATAAATGCCTTTCATGAATCAGATTCATGGTCTGACTATAGAGATTATTCAACTCCCTTGCCAATTGCAACCTCTTGAACCTAATGTATTTATTATGTTTCTGTCGAAGTTACTGGTTGGCTCTTTTCTTCATTGCATTTTATCTTGCTGCAGATGAATTGCTTGTTGCAAGAGGTTCAGTTTACAGATCAGCAGCGGTTCAAACAGTTTGTCTCTCAAAGCATAGCACGGATGGAGGTAAGTAGTAGAGTTTTTATTTCTGTCTTTTTGCATGATATGTAGAACTGTAAGTAGTAGTGTAAACATCATTTCTCATTATATGCAGAACCGGTTGAGGGGAAGTGGTCATGGAGTTGCTGCTGCGAGGATGGATGCAATGTTGAACGTTGCTGGATGGATGTCTGAACAGATGGGTGGTCTCAGGTTAGAACTTGATAGTTCTTTATTTGAATTTTAACTTGCACCCTTTTCATATCCTCTTCTCTTTACTGAGAATGAGTTTTACTATTCACACTTTAGAGTTTTCCTCTAATATTCTTTTGAGACTCAAAGAAGGTAACAAAGTTGAGCATCTCTCTTTTGTAGTTACCTTGAGTTCTTGCACACTCTTGAAAAGAAGGTGGATGAAGACTGGGAAGGGATATCATCCTCACTTGAAGAGATCAGGAGATCTCTCCTTGCTAGGAATGGTTGCATAGTTAACATGACTGCAGATGGGAAGTCTCTCACCAACATCGAAAAATCCGTTGAGAAGTTTCTTAGATTTACTCCCTGAAACCCCATCTGGTGGGCTCGTCACTTGGGACGGTCGACTTCCTCTGAGAAACGAAGCCATTGTAATACCAACCCAGGTACAAGACTGTTATACAAAAATGTGTTTGGGTTTAGCATTTTTCGAACTTGCTTTCATACTCTCTTTGGCAGGTAAACTATGTTGGAAAAGCGGGTAACATATACAGCACCGGGTATGAGCTTGATGGAAGTGCATACGTTATATCAAAGCATATTAGCAATACATGGTTATGGGATCGTGTTCGTGTTAGCGGTGGTGCATATGGAGGTTTCTGTGATTTCGATTCCCATTCAGGTTAAAAATCTGCTTTTACTTTCTTTCCTTGAATGCAGAAACAAAAGAGTTGCCTTAAAGAAAACTTATTGTTTCAGGAGTGTTTTCGTTCTTATCTTACCGTGATCCAAACTTGTTGAAGACACTTGACATATATGATGGAACCGGAGACTTCTTACGTGGCCTTGATATGGATCAAGAGACGCTCACTAAAGCTATCATTGGAACTATCGGTGATGTTGATTCATACCAACTACCTGATGCCAAAGGTTATAGCAGGTAAAAATGATTTTATTTGGCAGCTATTTGAACGAACATTATGGATTGTGAGTTAATAAATTGTCAAATCTCTTTGAACCAGTTTGATGAGGCACTTACTTGGAGTAACCGATGAAGAAAGGCAAAGAAAGCGTGAAGAGATATTAACAACAAGGTTAATTAACAAGACATTCTCTCAATGATTGTTACCTATATTATTACATGATTAAAAGGTGTTTATATGGTTTTGATCTTATCTTTGTTCCACAGTTTAAAAGACTTTAAGGAGTTCGCAGAAGCAATAGATGTGGTCAGAGACAAAGGTGTTGCGGTGGCTGTGGCATCCGCAGAAGACATTGATGCCGCGAATGGTGCTCGTTCCAACTTTTTCGAGGTTAAGAAAGCTCTCTAATTTGACAACTTTTACTGTAATAATTGAGAATCTCTTTTAGGTTTGTTTCTCAACTTCCAGTGAATGTCTTGGCAAAGCTAATATATTATTTGCCCAACAGTATGGACTTTCACAAATAATAATGAAGCATTTCTTTCACTTTCAACTTATTTTCCCTCTGGAAATCTTATTATCATAAACTTTTCAAAAATGAATATGGATATGGTGTTAGTGGGAAGTAGATTTTAAAAGTTGAAAGACTTATTAAATTTTGAAAGAATTGTAGAGAATTTTGTATATTGTAAAAATAAAAATAAAATATTATAATGATTTTAAGATTACAAATACAATTATCAATAATACTTACTTTAATAGATTTGTAAAATTATGAAAATTTACTTTTTTGATAAATGATTTTGTTTAGAATCAGAAAATCATCAAACCAATAACATTATATTTTAATGAGAATCTGAGAATCTATAACCAATACCACTAAACTTGAAATTTCTAATAATCAATATAAATCCAGTTTCCATCAACATTCTTTAGGGGGAATTATTGGAACATGTTTTTTTTTGGAATTACCAAATTTTGAGAATCCATTGTTATTGGTTTAGGAATTTGAAAAATCTGAATAAAATCCAAAGTTATTAGGGTGAAGACTTTTAAATTCCGTTTAAAATCTTTTGTTATTAGAAAAGTTTAGTTATCGCTGATTTTATGATTTTATTAAAATCTATTATTACTGAGATGTGAATTTTCTTTATTTTTACGCATAAGACTCAACTTTGAGAATATTATGTAACTTTGAGAATATTATGTATATCCATAAGATTTCTGAAATCTATGTAATAAAATACACAAAATTGAATAATGTAATAATATAAACCACAACTTTAACAAGATTTATAAACAAAATTCAGATCTTTTCTATAACTACAAAACTAGAACCTTTTTTTATATGTACATATTAAACAAAAAAAACTACAAAACTATATAAAACATTAATAAATATAAATATAAATATAAATTAACATGATATATATTTGTAACTAAATAAACAAATGCTACAAACTATATGAGATGTTTAAAAAAAAAACATGTCATCTAACATGTTACTACAATATGAGATGTTTAGCAAAAACCATATGAAATGTTTAACAAATATTATTACGATAATTTTCTGAGCACCAAATAATTGAAATGATTCTTTTTCCTTTTCTCCTACCATCATCAGTTTCTTACTTTAATAACAATCAGTAAAATTCTATTCAAGTCAATAACAAGTAATGGAAATCTATGTACAAATATTTGATGAATCTAGTTAACTTGTAAAATTTTCTCAACTATTAGAATCATCAAATTCCACAAAAGTTCATGTCTCAATAGCCCCCTTAAATGTACAGTTAAAAACTTTGTAGAATAAGCGTTGGAAATGGATCTAGTACATAGTCCATAAGAATGGTAGGCCTAAACATCAGGTTCACTTGGCTTCTACTGACTTACAATAGCATTTTTCTATAAAATGCTGATATTCATTGACAAGACAGACTAAATTGTCTCAAGGAACAATTCTACCTTGGCGGCCCAGACACCACAACATCAACTGATTTTGCAGGTCATAAACCTAGAAAAAAATTGTTTAGTGAACGGTTCATGGACTGATGATGTAAACAAAAGTAGTTTTGGATGGGTCTGGATGGATGGAACAGGAAAGGAACAACTCTTGGAGTTGAAAAATAAAGATAACTGTGTGTCTTTTTTGCATTCAGAAATTGAGGTTTTATGGGCGATGGAAAATATGCTACTGTACACAGATTGTCAACATTTTGAGACACACTGCAAGACCGTCATATCGATGATTAAGGAACCTAAACAATGGCCAACCTTTTCTACGGAGCTGGGGGAGTTTGTTATGCTGCGAAAAAGATTTCAAGATCTCCTTCATACTGAGAAAGCAGAATCGTACAGCAGATGGTATAGCAAGGATTGCTCATAATTTCTATTGTTCGTTAACTTTTCGGAATTGTTCTATTCCGATCTGATTTCCCAGACCACCTCAAGTTTGAGTAATAAAATGACATTTTGATGTTAAAAAGAAAACAAAAAGACAGACTAAATTGTCTAAAAATGGATCTTTCTGAAGACATTATTCTCACTTGGAGATCGTTACAGTAAATCATTTTAGACATATTTTCCTTCAAAAGAGATCACTTCTGGACGACTATCTTAACTATCTTTTCAGTTCATAGGTCATGTAATTGCCGAGTTACTTTATATATTTGACTATCAGATTTCTGAACCATTCAAATATTAAATACTCTCTCTTGCTGATCAACTATGCAATCACCAACGCATAAAATGTTTGTTGGATAATTTCACTCAAAAACTTTACTAAAAAGTTTACATCAAAATCTAAATCACTTCACCTAATAACTCTACCAACAGTTAATAATATAACTTGTATCAATATCAATACGTATTTTTATTTTTGAATCAATTATCCGTTAAATAGTTACATCTTTCCTTGTTCGTATAATTTTAAAAATGTTATATTCTATGAAATAATTTGATTTAAATGGAAATTTTAATTTAGGTTTAGGTTTAGAAAATGAAATTTAAGTATTATTTTTCCTTAGTAAATTATATTGATATTTGTTTGTGCGTTTTTGGTTATATGATAAGGGTGAAAAAATATACTGTGAACAAGAAAATTGAATAATTATGTTGAGCCTTTTAAAGTTTATTTAAGCAAGAAGTAATTGTAATTTGGTAACTATATATAATTTGATGGTATATTTTTATTTCAAAATTATGCGATTTTATTAATTTCGATTTTGCTTTGTATTTTTCATAATTCTTCCTTTAATGTATCCTATATATTAATTTTATAAATGAGTAATTATCCCTTAACCAATACCTTTTTAGGGTTTGAAGGCTTAAGGAAATATTTGAAAACATAGTATTAAGTTATTATATAAAATTTAAATTTATAATATTTTTTTTAAAATGTGACTTTTCTCGGAATTTATAATGGTTGTAATATAAACTATATTATATACTGAAAACAAAGTTATATCAGATATTAAAACAAGAAAGATAAAGATTTAAAGCTGTCTATAAATATGATAAATAAAACTGTAGTTAAACATGCAGAAAATATAATAACATAAATTAGTTAAGAAATATTTCCTACGAGTATATATAGACAAAAATAATAAAAAAAAACGTTGTCGTATAGAGAAATTAAAATATTAAATGAGTTTATATTACATTAGATAAGTAAAACCTGAAATTTATTCTCAGAGAGATGTAGCAGGTTATTACCATGTAACTTAATGATTTAACCAAATTAGAAAATTAGATACACTTTGTTTAAGCAATTAAAACAATGGGAAATTGAAAAGTGGAACCCCAACATTTATTGTGTTAGAGAGGATCTTGGGGCAATTGCTTTTTAATATGTTGTGCACAGCCTGCCCTTAACATTGTCTAATCAACCCTACATGAACAATTGGTTACAAACGATAAAATACTGTGTAAATAAACCAGCAAGTATGGGGGTTAGTAGGCTTGAGTAGAGTATTAAGCTAATATTAGTCCATGTGGACGGGAGAACTCGTACTTCAGCTACATCCTAGTAACTAACAAGCCATATATATTGAACGGTCGACTTAGATTTCCATCACGCTTAACTTAAATCTTGGTTATAAGTTTAATAAGCTCATCAATTCTTCTACTTGAACATCAATTTGATAGGTAGGTCTCAAGTTCATTCAAAGACTGCAGACAGCTCAAAGCCAGACTATAAGATATGAAGTTTTTATAGTGTTGTCATGTCTTAGTTAATGGTAACCGGAACACTAGCATTTAGCACAGAGAAAATTGATAATCAGATCACATCAGATGAAGTCTACCTTCTTTGTTTCCTCTTCTTTCTTAATTATCCTATATCAAGTTCACACTCGTTGGTCTTTCGACCTTTCTTAGTTGAAATATTTATCAATTTGATAAAGAAAATGAAAAATTATAAGAACTCCTCCCCTTGAGGTTGTTAACTTGTTTCTTTCTGATTGTCCAAACCAAACCAGCTTCGACCATGATACTTGCAATATGTTGTTTGGTTTTATAGCTTTCTTCTCTAATTGTTGCACTGTTAGGAAATACGGGTCAAAATTTGCGGGAAATCAGAATTTGCGGGAGCGGGAAGAAAACACACAAAATTGTTAACGGGGTTCGGCCAATCTTGCCTACGTCTTCGGACCTGCTACAGATCTTTTATTATTAACCCGGGAGATTTTACAATGTTCTCAACTTACACCAAAAAAAAAAAAAATTCTTACGAAGAAGTTCTTCTTCTTCTTCTTTCTTGTTCTCTCTTTCTTTTGGATTTCTGGGATGGCTCTTCTCTTCAATTAACCTTGGGTATTTATAGGAGAAGCTTGGGGGTTGGTGAAGCTCACGATTGTTGACAAATCTATCACCTACCAAAACCATCTTCTTTGATTACGGCCACCATCCATGCCGTCCACACCGTCCACCATGAAGAACAAGTTTTGTAACTAACAATCTCCCACTTGAAGATTGATTTCAATCTGTCTTCATACCTTGATCAATGTAGCAGGTCTTCACAGCTTGTTACTTCAACAAGCCAACTGAGGTTGCACACAACCTCAATTTCTCACACAGCACAACCTTCGTTAGCATGTCTGCCGGATTCTTACTTCCTGGGATCTTCTCAAGCACCAACATTTCAGCTTCTAACGCTGATCTGATGAAATGATACCGACGATGTATGTGCTTCGTCCGAGCATGGTAAACCGGATTCTTTGCCAAATCGATGGCACTATTACTATCACAGTACAAAACATCTTTCCCTTGGTCATGGTCTAGCTCTTGTATAAAAGATTGTAACCATATCATCTCTTTTGTTGCCTCCGTTACTGCAACATACTCAGCTTTACAGCTTGATAGAGATACAATTTTCTGCAACTTTGAAACCCAACAAATTGCAGTACCGCCAAAAGTGTAGACATACCCGGTTGAGCTCTTCGTGCGGTCAATGTCACCTCCATTGTCAGCATCAACATATCCCTGCAATCCCATCTCGGACTTTATGAAACATAGTGCCGAACTTGGATTCCCTTTCAGATATCTGAAAATCCACTTCACGGCTTCCCAATGTTCCTTTCCTAGATTGCTCATAAACTTGCTTACGACTCCTACTGCATGTGCAATGTCTGGCCTTGTACATATCATCGCGTACATCAGGCTGCCTATAGCAGAAGCATATGGAACTTTATCCATACATGCCATCTCCTTTTCTGTCTTTGGAGACTGTTCTCTAGATAACCGAAAATGACTTGCCAGGGGAGTATTGACTGGCTTCGCGTCATCCATGTTGAACCTCTTGAGGATTTTCTTCACATACTCTTCTTGGGATAGCTTAAGACCGTCCTTACTTCTACTGATTCTCATCCCTAGAATCTGCCTTTCTTCTCCAAGGTCTTTCATCGCAAACTCTTCCGAGAGTTTCGTCTTCAAGCTATTGATCTCATGCAAGTCTGCTCCTACTATCAGCATGTCATCCACGTATAGGATCAATATTAAGTAGGACTTTTCAAGCCTCTTGATATAACAACAGTGGTCAGCTTCGCACCTCAAGAAACCGACGCCTTTTATAAAGCTGTCGAACCTTTTATGCCACTGTCTTGGAGCTTGCTTCAAACCGTACAAACTCCTCTTAAGCTTGCAAACAAGACTTTCTTTTCCTTTGACTTCAAAGCCTTCAGGTTGCTTCATATAAATTTCTCCATCCAAATCACCGTGAAGAAATGCCGTCTTTACATCCATCTGCTGAATATGCAAATCTTCTTGTGCTACCAGCCCAAGAACCGTTCTAATGGTCACCATCTTGACTACAGGAGAAAATATCTTTGTGTAGTCAATGCCTTCTTTTTGTTGGAATCACTTCACAACAAACCTCGCCTTATAGCGCTTACTCACATCAGTTTCTTCTTTTATTCGGTAGACCCACTTGTTATGCAATGCCTTTTTATTCTTAGGCAAATCTGCTAACTCCCATGTGTGATTAGATAACAACGACTCCATCTCGTCGTTCATTGCAAGCTCCCACTTGGTCGACTCATCAACTTGCATAGCCTCTTCATAACATTCAGGCTCGCCTTTGTCTGTGAGTAAAATATAGTTAAGCGATAGAGAAAATCTTACAGGCTTTCTGATGATTCTACTCGAGCGTCGTAACTCTGTGATTGGTGTATATGAGACCACTTCAGAATCATCATTCTCATCAGCCTCACCACTCTCTTCTTGAGAGATTTCTTCTTTTGTTGTTGTGGTATCTTGTGGCAACTCCGGCGTCAGGATATCTCCTAGGTCAACAACTTCTGGCTCTTTCCTCTCTGAGCCTTCTTTTAGCTTATCCTTGTACAACGCTTCTTCGTTGAACACAACATTCTTGCTGCGGATGATCTTTCAATTTTCATCATCCCAAAACCAGTAACCAAACTCCGTGTTACCATACCCGATGAAGTAACACTTCTTAGACTTCGAGTCAAGTTTACTTCTCGCAGCATCGTCAATGTGAACATAAGCTAAGCAACCAAATACCTTTAGATAAGAAATGTTTACTTTCTTTCCGCTCCAAACTTCTTCAGGGATCTTAAATCTCAACGGCACAGACGGTCCTCTGTTTATTAAGAAGGCTGCGATACTGATTGCATCTGCCCAAAAACGTCTTAGGCAATCCACAGTGCAATCTCATGCTCCTTGCTCGCTCATTCAAGGTCCGGTTCATCCTTTCAGCTATTCCATTCTGTTGAGGCGTTCCGGGAATAGTCTTCTCCATCTTGATCCCACCATCAGTGCAATATCTCTTGAACTCGTCACTGATATATTCACCACCATTATCAGACCTTAGACACTTCAACTTGAGATTCGTCTCAATCTCAACCATGGCTTTCCATCTTTTGAAAACCGAGAACACTTCAGACTTGTTCTTCATGAAGTAAACCCACACCTTTCTTGTGGAGTCATCAATAAAGATCACATAGTAGTACGAACCTCCCAGCGATGCAACAGGAGTGGGTCCCCACACGTCAGTGTGCACCAACTCTAACTTCTCAGATTTTGGCTCTCTTCCTCCTTTAGAGAAACTAACTCGTTTCTGTTTTCCAAGGATGCAGCTTTCACACATCTAATGATCCACCATCTTCAGATCCGGAAGAGCGCCATTTTCCATCATGAGTTTCATCCCTTTCTCACTCATGTGCCCCAACTTACAATGCCACAACTTGGTCTATTTGACATTCTCGACAACAACAACAGTGTCTTGATAACTCGCCGTCATATAAAGAGTGCCTCTTTTATGACCTCTAGCTACTACCATGGAACCTTTCCTGACTCTCCAGGCTCCACCACCAAAATTTACATCATGCCCCGTATCATCAAGTTGACCTACCGAGATCAGGTTTCACATCAACTTGGGTACATGCCTAACCTTCGTAATCTTCCACACACGTCCATCTGACATCTTCAGGTTAATATCTCCAATACCAATTATGTCCAAAGGTAATCCATCAGCAAGATATACCTTTCCGTAATTTCCCGCAACATAATTCTCCATAATGTTTTGGTGCAGTGTAGTGTGGATTGACGCTCCTGAGTCAAGAACCCATGAATCGTTTGGGCTATCAGCATAGGAGATTGAAGCTTTGGTGTTGTTTGTAGCTTCATCACGAGCTTCACTTTTCTTCGGGGAATCAACAGACACTACCAATGCATCAACAATCTCACGTGCCATTGCATTGGCTTCGCCTCCTTTGTTGTCTTCCTTCTTCGGTGGTGCCCGACAGTTTCTTTTAATGTGGCATGTCTTTCCACAATTCTAACATCTAGTAGGCTGTATGAACTTGGACTGGTCCCGTCTATTCCTTGACTTCGATCTGCCATTACTCCAGTTATTTCTTTCTAGGTTTCTCCCTCTATTTTCCACGATGAAAGCAGAGCTTGTTGATGTCTCTCCAGAATCTATCCTTCGAACTTCCTCAGCAAGGATACGATTTCTAAGGATACGATCTCTAACATCATTAAATTTAAGCTTTAGAGTACCAACAGAATTACTAACCGCTGCCCTCATTGGTTCCCAACTATTTGGCAGAGATGCCAGCAGGATCAGTGCTCGCACTTCATCCTCAAACTCGATTTCAACCGATGACAGTTGGTTGACAATCGTGTTGAACTCGTTTACATGTGCGGCAACCAGTCCACCTTCTTCCATCTTCAAATGAAAGAGCTTCTTCATGAGAAACACCTTATTATTCGCCGAAGGTTTCTCATACATATCCGAGAGAACTTTCATGAGCCTTTCTGTGGTCTTCTCCTTCGCAACGTTGTGAGCAACGTTTTTCAATAATGTTAACCTTATAACACCCAGAACTTGTCTGTCAAGGAGCTCCCACTCGTCCTGATCCACCTTCTCAGACTTCTTGCTCAGCGGTTAATGGAGCTTCTTTCCGTACAAATAATCTTCAATTTGCATTCTCCAAAATGCATAGTCTGTACCGTCAAATTTTCTGATACTGTGTGCCGAACCCTCTTCGCCTCCCATCGTTTCTGAAACCACCGTGTTTAAAGCACCTTCGTCGATGAATCAATGTTACCAACAAATTCACTATTCACGAAATCACTATTCACGTGAATAGTAACCCGACAAAATTTTTTTTTGACCGATCACTGTAGCTCTGATACCAGTTGTTAGGAAATACAGGTCAAATTTTACGGGAAATCAGAATTTGTGGGAGCGGGAAGAAAACACACAAAATTGTTAACGGGGTTCGGCCAATCTTGCATACGTCTTCGGACATGCTACAGATCTTTTATTATTAACCCGGAAGATTTTACAATGCTCTCAACTTACAGCCGAAATTTTTTTTTTTTTCTTACGAAGAAGTTCTTCTTTTTCTTTCTTGTTCTCTCTTTCTTATGGATTTCTGGGATGGCTCTTCTCTTCAATTCACCTTGGGTATTTATAGAAGAAGCTTGGGGGTTGGTGAAACTCACGATTGTTGACAAATCTATCACCTACCAAAACCATCTTCTTTGATTACGGCCACTGTCCATGCCGTCCACACCGTCCACCATGAAGAACACGTTTGTAACTAACATGCACTACGATTCACGTTTGTGTCATCTTGGACTTTAAGTCTGCCTCGTACTTACACATATGCAGCCTTCTTTGAACTTTTCATGGCCTAGTGATACAATTGTCTATGAAGTCCGATTGTGAAGAATTTTCCTAAATTCCAAAAAAATTATAATGACACATGCAGTGGAAACCAAACACATTTGATCTAAAATGAAAAATTTCTAATGGCAACTGTAAAAACATCATCTAGCATGTATTGGGACCTTGTTCAATCCTATTAGCAACAACCAAATCAAATTCAGCTAAAACAGACACTAAGCAGATGGTGAATAACTTGGTCATACCTACAAACTGTCCCCTTCTTCTCCACTGCCCCCTTCTTCGCCAAGGCCCCTTCTTGGGATATAAGCAGCAAGGAGACATAATCAAGGTAAGTGGTTAAGCATGCACGAGATTTGCATCTTATCCGCAAATGAGAGTGACTAATGATTTACCTTCACACAGGATTTTCAAGATCTTTCATCTGACCCAGAAACAAACAAGAAGAATACCCTCGCAAATCATCTAAAAAAACACTGCATGATCAAGCAAACCAAACCCAAAAACATTTCTAGGTCATCCGTTATGATAATCCTTCAAAGAAAACATATAAGTTCCATATGAAATAGGATTTCCTGAAAACAAAAACATATCATTTCCAACAAACCACAAACAAAAGAAGAATCTCCTCACATCTAATAGAGAACATGTCGCCATCGAATGAAACAAGAAGGACGATTGAATTGATAGTGTTTGGGTTGCAAATGTTGAGGCTTCTCTTCTGAATGGTGACGTTTTAGATTCCCTAGGTTTAATTGGGCTGAACCGTAGCAAGGAAGATGATGACACCGTTCTTCAAGATTAGGGTTTTCATTTTTCTTTGGACACATGTCTACTTTTCCAGCCCTAACGAGTTGCCCACTATTTTCAGCCATCAGTAAATTGTTTTAAAAAGTTGAATATCTTCATATACAAAATAGTAAAATGTACAAGATATTTGCCCTTATTAAACTAGATTAGTACTAATGCATAAAAATTAGAAAATCAATGAGATATCTAAGCTTTAAATAAAGGATGAGTGATAATGGTATATCGTTTTTTATTTTAGAATCTATAAAAACTCTTTTGCCACTGGCTCATTTGTGATAGGTTCAACATTTATAATTTTGTGATAAAAGTTAAATATTATAACAATTTTAATAATTTATTTATTATATACATAAGAATATCTCAACTGATGTGCATGCTCTTATAGTAGTGTTACTCCAATAAAAGCATGCAAATCTACTAGTATTATATCCAACCTTATTGATCATCTTTTTCAAAGATCCTTTTTGCTTTGTTCGGTGTATAAAAAGCATAACACTACAAGAACATGAGCAGAACTAGATAGAGGTTACAAAAGAAAAAATAAACAGCATTTGTCACCTTTCGGGTAGACATGCAAGCACTTACCTCTTCCTTCGTCCCTTGTTCCCTCGTCCCGACCACTCCTAGGCGACCTCGAGGGCGACCACTGCCAGTAGCTCCCATGACAGTTTGCATGGACCAATCACGCAAGGAGAAAGTGGTTGTCATAATGGGATCCACCGGGACAGGAAAGTCACGCCTCTCGGTCGATCTTGCAAGCCGTTTCTCCGCCGAGATCATCAACTCAGACAAGATGCAATTCTACAAGGGATTGGAGATCACGACGAATCAAATCACTACCCTTGAGCAATGTGGAGTCCCTCACCATCTACTCGGTGAGCTTCCTGTGGATGGCCCTGAACTAACTGCCTCGGAGTTCCGCTCTTTGGCGTCGGGGTCGATCTCTGAGATAACCTCTCGTGGGAAGCTCCCTATAATAGCCGGTGGATCTAACTCCTACATTCATGCCCTCCTTGTTGAACATTTTGATCCTAAAACCAATCCATTTGCCAAGCCATCGATTTCTTCCGAGTTGAGGTATATATGATAAATAGTATATGTCTTGACTGTTTGTTTGTGTTAACGTTCATGTTTACATTTGGTAGTTTAATTTGCTCCAAAAAAGTTCAAAACGAATTCAAAATCTTAAAACGTATTAGACCATGGTTTATAATTGAACATGAAATGTCAAACGCCAATGGAAGGATAATCTTCTATTTGCATGTAACATCTTGGTAATGTAGTTTGTGGATACAAGAGAGTGGATCCTGATCTGCTAACAAAGCAATTTGGTACTCTAAAGCCACCCAAAAAAAGTTAAAAGGATTTTCAATGTACTTTTTGCATGTAACGTTTAACGTTGGCATTTTATAATAAATCTTACAGAATACATACAAAATGTTTTATTTCTTTTCAAGTTATAGAATCTTCTTTTTGCATGTAACGTCTCGGTAATGTATTTGTGGATAAGAGATTGGATCTTGATCGAAGAAACAAAGCAATTTGGTACTCTAAAGCCCCCAAAATTTTAAAAAGGATTTCAATGTACTTTTTGCATGTAACGTCTTACGTTGGCATTTTATAATAGTTCTTAGACCATCTCCATCAGTTAAGGACTCCTATGGGGTCCTTAATTTTTTTTTTTTTTGTGATTTAAAAAAAAAAAGAAAAAAATTAAAAACTAACCAATCTTGGGTCGCCACGTGTCAGTGGGACCCACAAAACAGTGTAAGGACTGATCCTTAAATTAGGATTTTTAGGAGTGGTCCTTAACAAAAGTGGTGGGGCCCACCACCACTTTTTGCTAAGGAACCCACTAAGCACCTCCCAATGGAGGTGCTCTTATAGAACATACAAAAATGTTTATCTATAATCCTATATACAAAAACATTATTGTTTATTTCTTGCTTTGATCAAAAGGTACAATTGCTGCTTCCTCTGGGTGGATGTCTCGGTCTCAGTTCTGTACCACTATCTCTCAAAACGTGTCGACCAGATGATGGAGTCAGGGATGTTCGAGGAGCTCGCCGAGTTCTACAGCTCTAAAGATTGCCGGTCCACAACCCGAGCCGGGATTCACAAGTCAATAGGAGTACCGGAGTTCGACCGGTACTTCGAAGTCTACCCGCCAGAGAAAAACCACAAGGTGTGTGAGTGGGACGCAGTAAGAAAGGCTGCGTACGAGGAAGCAGTACAGATGATCAAAGAAAACACCTGGAGGCTTTCAAAGAAGCAGGTCGATAGGATCATGAGGCTGAGAAACAGTGGTTGGGAGATTCACAGGTTGGACGCTACGGCCTCGTTCAGGGCACAGTCAAGAGAGGTTTGGGATACGAACGTACTGGAGAAAAGCGTCAAGATTGTGAAACACTTCGTGAACGAAGATTAGGTGTTTCAATTTTTCAATCATTCTCCTAATATTATAAAATAAATAAAAGTTTTACTATGTATTTTTGTCTCTCTCTCTCTCTCTCTCTTGCAGTTATAAATAAAAGCTTTAACTTTTTAATTTACCTTTATTTATTTTTAAATCATTAATCATAAGTCATTATGATGTAATTTTATTTTTAAAAATAAATTCTAGCTACATCATCTACAACTTTGTTTTTTGTTTGTTTATATTTTTCAAAACAACTATTAAAATGTTTTAAAATTTGTAATATCTTTCTATAACAAAATAACATACATTTATAATGGAAAAATTATAGACTAAATCCTACAACAAAACTTTATATCTACCGTTTAATCAATCATTCTCAAGTATTAATGTTTTTACCATTTTGGATAAAAGATAATGTTATTAATTTTTTAGAGCACCAGAACACCTTTACTGATCATCTTTTGATTGAGTACTTCACAAAAATTGCATAAGAAGTTGTGTCTGAGAAACTCATCACCTTGGAGCATGAACAACAATGGTACCTTAAAAAATATTTTAATATAATTAGATTAAGGAAATAGAAAAAAAGAAAAAAAGGAGATTGAGACGATTTTTTGTAAAGAGATGTTTTCTATATAGGCGGAAACTTATTAATGTGTTGTCACGTTTCATTGCTTCCAATTTTCTTTTTACATTTTAACACTAAATTCAATTTATGGAAATTTTTTTGAGAACCTCATCACCAATGATGCCCTTATACACATTATACTAATATAATGTATATTATAGGAATTAAATTTAAATATAAAAGGGTTTAACAAATAAAGAAACACTTTTAGATAAAGTTTTTTACGTTTCCTTCACGGGTTTTCCGGCGATGTACGTTTTTCGTTTTTGTTTCATTTTGTCCTCTTTTATATTTTTTATTATTTTGTTAATTAAATCATGAGAAACTTCTTGATATACGTTTATCAGTTGAACTAAATTTATTTAATAATAGTTTTGGTAACTAGGGTAAATTATATATTTAAAGCTGAATTTTTTTTAATATTTATACATTAAACTTAAACATCAACAAATATAAAGAGATAATTTATTAATATTTAGTAGTCATACTGAAAACATCGAAGAAGATTAAAACGACAGATTAACAATTAGCATGACAAACAACACAGTAACAATGCATCACTTAAGTAATCAATTCCAAAATAGTGAAAAAACTATAGCGTGTATGTAGAGATATGATACCATTTCACTAGCTTGGTGAAATAAGTGTAAACCATTTACTGGTTGTTTAAGGTTTGAGACCTTTGCTTTTCAAGATTAACATGTGTGGATGCAATTCAAAGATGCAAGGTATTTCACTGGTGCCATATATTTGTCTTGCATATTTCATGAACCACTTACAGCATTTTTCTTAACTTTGAGGAAGCAAGAAGATGGCACTACAAAAAACATGATATATTCCGACGGCGACACATATCCTCGGAATTTTTCAACGGAATTCCGACGAAATTCTGAGGAAACCAAAAAATCATGTCGGTATAAACCGAGAAAATTCCGAGGAACCTTATTTCGTCGGTTTTTTCCGACGAAATTCCGAGGATAATTTATCCGTTAAAAGAGGCGTTGTGGATATTGAATAATTTCGACGAAATTCCGAGGAGTCGTCGGAATTTCGTTGGAAATGCCGGCAGCATTTCATCTATAAATACAAGCATTCGTCAACCTCTTCATTCACTCAATATTTCATCTTCTCACTCACTTTACACACGAAATATATTCAAAAAACCATGTCTTCTTCAAATTATTATCGTTCTTGGATGGATCGACCTCATATGGATCCTAACACGAGATTGCTTACGGATGAATATCAAGAAGGTATAGCCGAATTCATGGGGCTAGTTCAACGACAACCGGAAGCGAAAACGGGTATGTTAAGATGTCCTTGCTCTACTTGTAAAAATAAAAAGGTTATAAAAGAGTGGGATGTTTGGACACATCTATATTTGAATGAGTTTACACGAAGTTACAAAATTTGGTATCATCATGGAGAAACTGATTATGAATATGGTAGTACTAGCGAACCTCAGACTGCGGATAGGTTAGAAGAACCAATTAGAACGGATGTAGATTATGGTGTAGGTACTGAGCAGATGGTACATGATCATTTTAGAGAGGAAGAATTACCCAATGCAGAAGCTAGGAGATTTTTTGATATGTTGGATGCAGACAAACAACCTTTGTACGAAGGTTGCAGAGATGGTCATTCGCCTTTATCATCTGCAACAAGACTGATGGGCATTAAAACAGATTATAATTTGGGTGAAGATTGTGTGGATGCGATTGCTGATTTTGTAAAAGGTGTTCTACCAGAAGATAATCTAGCTCCGAGTTCATACTACGAGGTTCAGAAGCTCGTTGCTGGTCTTGGTTTATCGTATCAGGTAATAGATGTATGCATTGATAACTGCATGATATATTGGAGGGTGGATGAGAACCGACTTCAATGCAAATTTTGTGGGAAGGCTTGTTATAGAGATAATAGTTGAAGAGTTTTAGTGCCATACAAAAAGATTGAAGAGGTTGTATCAGTCTGAACGCATAGCCCAACCAATGAGATGGCATGCGGAGCATTCAACAGATGGTGAGATTAGACATCCTTCAGATGCAAAAGCTTGGAAGCATTTCCACTCAACATATCCAAAATTCGCATATGAGAGAAGAAATGTCTACCTTGGATTATGTACCGATGGTTGTAGCCCATTTGGCAAGCATGGAAGACAATATTCTCTATGGCCAGTCATTCTTACACCATACAACTTACCGCCAAACTTGTGCTTGCGCCGAGAGTTTTTGTTTCTCTCCATTCTCGTTCCCGGGCCAGAGCATCCTAGGAGATCACTTGATGTGTTTCTTCAGCCACTAGTATATGAGTTGCAACAACTATGGGCTCAAGGTGCTGAAACATACGATGTTTCGTGTAAAGAAAACTTTCAAATGCGGGAAGTACTTATATGGACAATAAGTGATTTTCCAGCATATGGTATGTTATCTGGATGGACAACACATGGAAGGTTATCATGTCCATATTGTCAAGATAACACAGATGCTTTCCAACTAAACACGGAAGGAAAACGTGTTGGTTTGACTGTCACAGGAGATTCCTACCACCTGATCATCCATATCGTCGTCGGAATTACGCTGTTTTCTTGTAGTGTGGATCGTGAAAATGCTGCCAAAGATAAATTAAACAATTATATCCCTTAAAATGAGAAATTGCCAATGATAAATATTAATTAACGTGGAATCAATCATTTACGTTGTTCTCTATCTTGAAACCTCTCTTGATAAACCTTTGGTACAAATTGGTGTGCTTTGTTTTTTTCTTCTTATATGATTTTTTTTCTTTTTTTTTTCCTTTTTCCCTTTATCTCATTTCTCAGTCTATATGTAAGAAGATAAATAGTTTTATTTATTTAATTTTCTCTAAAAGGTTTCATAAAACACTAATCTAGTCTATGGAGGTGGATGTATATGTTTGATACATTAATGAGTTTGGTTGTACAAGCTGTTCGTGATGGTGGTCTCGCGCTACGTTATTGGATAACTCTTTATTCATCACTAGTCAGATATATATATTTAAGGATATAATTAAGAATATAAGTATAGAACATCCTACTATACGCAGTTCCTAAAGACACTCATGCCTGGAGGGGTATTATTTTATATTTAAAATCTCTCTTTGTTGTCATTTTACTATGGAGAGAAAGAAGGAAAAATTGTTTGAGCATTAGTTAATCTCTCCTTAAAAAATGCATAATTATAACTAGATTTGATACTCATAGGCTTCCAGTACATAATAGTAATTGGTTTCATGTAGTAAGTGTTATTTATTACAATCATTTAGTTAAATAAATGTTTAACCTTAGTTAAGAAATGCCGTCGTCGGCAAAATTCGTTGTTCATGAGTCAGGTTTACAAAACCTGAAGGCTTGGAGATGCATGGGGCATCATTCGACTTCTGATGATATACTGCAAGGGTATATTCTAGGTGCACTACTCAAGTCTAAAAGACTGATTGATTATGATGAAGTAATTGATTGGAGCATTAGATGTCTTAAGTTGTGGATTTTATTGGATTGTGAGAAACATTTTACGGTCGACGAAGATGTACCAAATTTCCTTCTATGTGACGGAGTGTGTAATTCATATTAAGACTGATGTATCTTTTCCTAAAATGACTAGTTTAGGTGAATTTGTGTTCTCTCTACTCTCCACGGGACAATTAATCTCTACATTTTTTCCAATGATCCCCGACAAGAACACAATCTTAATTAGGAGTTGAAATTCAAGAAATTGATAAAAGGGTTGGGAACCGTAAAGTTTACACCATTATAGATTATATATAGGGTGTGAAACTAGCTTGTGTAAGCTCATAATTCATATCGAAGTTAGGTTGGCTCTAAAAAGAGATTGAGACAATTCTTTGTAAAAATCTGTTTTCTACATGGAAGAAACTTATTAATATGATGTCACGTTTTCATTGCTTCCAATTTTCATTTAATATTTTAACATTAAATTCAATTCATGAGAAATTCTTTTGAGTACCTTATCACTAATGATTCTCTTATGCACATTCTATTAATATAATGTATATTATAGGAATTAAATTTAAATATAAAAGGGTTTAACAAATAAAGAAAGAGACTTTAAGATGATGTGTTTTTACGTTTCTTTCTCGGGTTTTCCGGCGATGTGCGTTTCTTTGTCTCTATTTTCATTTTGTCCTCTTTCATACTTTTATTATTTTATCAATTAAATCATGAAAAAAATTTCTATATACTTTTTTATTTTATAAATTAAATCATGAGAAACTTCTCTATATACTTTTATCAGTTGAATTAATTTTATTTAATAATAATTTCGTAACTAAGATAAATTCTATATTTAAAGCTGATAAATTATTAATATTTATACATTAAACTTAAACATCAACAAATATAAAGAGATAATTTATTAATATTAGTAGTCTTACTGAAAACATCGAAGAAGATTAAAATGACAGATTAACAATTAGCATGACAAACAACACATCAACAATGCATCACTTAAGTAATCAATTCCAAAATAGTGAAAAAACTATAGCTTGTATGTAGAGATGTGATACTATTTCACTAGCTTAGTGAAATATGTACAAACCATTTACTGGTTGTTTAAGGTTTGGGAACTCTGCTTTTCAAGATTAACATGTGTGGATACAAGGTATTTCACTGGTGACATATATTTGTCTTGCATATTTCATGAAGCAATTACAACATTTTTCTTAACTTTGAGGAAGCAAGAAGATAGATAGTGAAAATGCTGTCAAAAGTTAAATTAAACAATTATATCCCTTAATATGAAAAATCGCCAATGATAAATATTAATTAACGTGGAATCAGTCATTTATGTTTTTATTTATTTTGAAACTTCTCTTGATAAACCCTTGGTACTAATTGGTGTGCTTTGTTTTTTTTTCTTATATGATTCTTTTTTTCTCTCTCTTTATCTCATTTCTCAGTCTATATATAAGAAGAGAAATAGTTTTATTTATTTACCTTTTTTCTAAAAGGTTTCATAAAACACTAATCTAGTCTATGGAGGTGGATGTATATGTTTGATACATTAATGAGTTAGGTTGTACAAGTTGTTCGTGATGATGGCTGCACGCTACATTATTTGGTAACTCTTTATTCATCACTAGTCGGATATATATATATATATATATATATATATTTAAGGATAGAATTAAGAATATAAGTATAGAACATCCTACTATATGCAGTTCCCAAAGACACTCATTCCAGGAGGGGTAATATTTGCTATTTGAAAATCTCTCTTTGTTGTCATTTAACTAAGGAGAGAAAGAAGGAAAAATTGTTTGAGCATTAGTTAATCTCTCCCTAATAAATGCATAATTATAATTAGATTTGATACTCATAGGCTTCTAGTACATATTAGTAATTGGTTTCATGTAGTTATTACTATTTATTACATTCATTTAGTTAAATAAATGTTTAACCTTAGTTAATAAATGCCATCGGCGGCGGATTTCGTTGTTCATGAGTCAAGTTTACAAAACCTGAAGGCTTGGTGATGCATGGGGCATTCGACTCTGATGATATACTGCAAGGGTATATGCTAGGTGCACTACTCAAGTCTAAAAGACTGATTGATTCTGATGAAGTAATTGATTGAAGCATTAGATGTCTTAAGTTGTGGATTTTAGTGAATCGTGATAAACATTTTACGGTCGACGAAGATGTACCAAATTTCCTTTTATATGACGGAGTGTGTAATTCATATTAAGACTGATATATCTTTTCCTGGAATGACTAGTCTAGGTGAATTTTTGTTCTCTTTACTCTCCATAGAAAAATTAATCTCTACATTTTTCCAATTATCCCTGACAAGAACGCAATCTTAACTAGGAGTTGAAATTAAAAAAATTGATGAAAGGGTTGGGAATCGTAAAGTTTACACTATTATAGATTATATATGGTGTGAAGCTAGCTTGTGTAAGCTCATAAGTCATAACGAAGCTAGGTTGACTCTAAAAATAGATTGAGACAGTTCTTTGTGAAGATATATTTTCTACATGGGGAAAAAACTTATTAATATGATGTCATGTTTTCATTGCTTTCAATTTTCTTTTAACATTTTAACATAAAATTTAATTTATGAGAAATTCTTTTGAGTACCTTATCACTAATGATTCTTTTATGCACATTCTATTAATATAATGTATATTATAGGAATTAAATTTAAATATAAAGGGTTTAACAAATAAAGAAGGAGACTTTTTGATGATGTTATTTAACGTTTCCTTCTCGGGTTTTCCGGCGATGTGCGTTTCTTTGTCTCTATTTTCATTTTGTCCTCTTTCATATTTTTATTATTTTATCAATTAAATCATGAAAAAAAATTTATATTTTTTTATTTTATCAATTAAATCATGAGAAATTTCTCTATATACTTTTATCAGTTGAATTAATTTTATTTAATAATAATTTCGTAACTAAGATAAATTCTATATTTAAAGCTGATGAATTCTTAATTTTATAAATTAAAACTAAACATCAATTAAAATAAAGAGAGAATTTATTAAATATTTAGTAATCTTACAGAAAACATCTAAGAGGATTAAAACATTAGATTAACAATTAGCATGATAAACAACACAATAACCATGCATCACTTAAGTAATCAATTCCAAAATAATGAAAATCCTATAGCTTGTATGTAGAGATATGTTACCGTTTCGCTAGCTTGGTGAAATTTATATAAACCATTTATTGGTTGTTTAAGGTTTGGGACCTCTGCTTTTCAAGATTAACATGTGTGGATGTCGTACCATCCCCCCGATCCTGGAAAGAACCGCATGGATGGACCTAGGACGGGTGAAAAAGCAATTTGGTTGAGAAACTTCAAGACAAGCGTCCAAAGGTCTGGACAAAAGGTTAATGTGGTCTAAGAGCTTCATATAAAGCCTAGATATTTCAATAAAATCAAGGCTGGCTTGATTCAGATCATGAAAGATGATTATGAACAAGATATGATTGAAGAATGATCAGAAATCATCATGAGTGATTAGATCAGATCGGGAATGGACCAAGGGACTTAGCCACATGTATTTGGCTAAGGGAAAAAGAACTGGACGAGCTGTAGAAGCTGAGTTACCACCTGAAAACTCGCTGGCCAGCTTATAGCAACTGAATACCAACAGAACACTAGCTAGACAGTCACTGACCAGCTCACACCAGCTGAATAGCAGCAGGACACTAGCTGGACATTCACTAACAAGCTCACACTAGTTGGACGAAGTGAATAGTAGCTGGGAGATGTAAGATGGAAGCTCGGCCAGCAAGGTGAAGCTCGGGTTGAGCTCAAGTAGAGTGTGTCAGTTCGATCAGTTGGAAGGACTAGCTCACTCAGAGGTCAGATGGGGTCAACTCAACTCAGCTGGACTGATTTTTCGGGTGCTTGGCAGTTGGGTCGGGTCTGGTCGGTGACAAGGCAGGTTGGTGTTACAAGGTCGATGATGGACCCATGGCCCTTAGCGATTGGATCAGCTACTGGGGTAATTGGATTGGGCTTAAGTCTGATATGTTCAGAAGGAATTATAGACGGTTGATAACTGCCATGGGCAAAAGGGTGCAATCTGGATCATTGATTAAATCAATGGCCATAAATGAGGCTGAAGGGGTGCGACCCTTAGAAGAGAAACTGCCATTTTCTTATAAAAGGAAGGCATGTTGTGTGTGTTGACATAGACCCAAGAGGCTTCTTCCACAGCCTGAGAACACATGAAAATAACTAGGAAAAGAAGAGAGAAGGCCAGACTGCACTGTCCAAGACCGAGACTGGTTTAAAAGGAGAGATCTAGTTTATAGAATCAAGGGTAAGCAAACCATGGTCTGGTTACGGTTGGGATCGCGGATGCTCCACACATGCCTAAAGGCTTCCTTTCACAGCCCTAGGCACAAAGTAACACAAAGAAGAGAGGGAAGGCTGCATATTGAAGTATCCAGGGCCGAGACTTGTAACTGTCCTAAGGAGGCCGATTCATGAGGGGTCAAGGGTGACACTGTATGAACCATTGAGGGATGAGATCGTGTATTATATCACAAGTCTGATTTAGACATGAAGGAATATCTGGTACATGGATGGCTTGACTTGCCTCTAGGAGGCAAGGGTTGGATGTTATGCATTGGTTTGACATGGATGCGTGGATCATAGGTTCGGCTCACGAGGGTGGTTACTAAGATTAAGTGTAACCACTCTATCTAATCAGGATGCATGAGGCCCGAGTGTTGAGAGTCGGGTGTGAAGCAACCACCAGCGACTAAGCCAGGGTTCTTGGCTCATGGGATCAAGACAAACTGGTTTGATGCAAGGAGTCGGGATATATGTCTGGATCTGAAAAACAAAGATCCAGATCAAGCATTGTGAGATGCGGCCTTCATCAAGTAATCGCTATTGTCGGTTATGGGTAACTACAACGAGAAGTTTGGGTATGTTAGATAACCTCCGAGAGCAGTTTGGTCGAATTACGGTTGGCAGCAGTTCAGACAAACAACTGTTGAGAGCAATTAGGTCGAATAAGTGGTGGGAGTAGTTTGGTCAAATAACTGTTGAGAGCAGTTGGGTCGAACAGCAGTTTCTTCGAGTAACTTCCATAAGCGATTATGGCCAAGAGATAACTTACTGCCAAGTAAGGACTGATCGGGTTAGATAAGGATTCTGTCTTTACAGCAACTTGAGAGGATGATTCGGTGAACCAGCCGAGAAGATGAGGCATATGTGCAATGGTACATGTGCTAGGAAAGGCCATCCACGCATTGGCATTAAGCGAAGATCTCTAACAGTTACTTAGTTAGTGGGGATGGTTGGTTGAATGGCTAAGTACCCAAGGGGAATGGTTCATGTATGTACAAGGAGGTGGAAGTGAGTTCAAGACAGCTGGTCAAAGTATATAAGCTCGATGAGCTGGATGTACCAGCTCAATCAGATGGGAACAACTTGATATTAGCTCAACTCAAGTGTATCAGTTCGATGAGCTGGATGTACTAGCTCAGCCAGGTAGGAATAGCTTGGTATTAGCTCGTCTCAAGTGTATCAGCTCGAGGAGCTGGATGTACTAGCTCAGTCAACTGGATTAGCTGGACCGATGAGATAACAAGCTTCGTGGATGTAGCAAAGGTATGCAATACTTACATAGTCCTAGATAAAATGGTCTAGGTGAATGGAACCTCAGATGTGTATGACTTGGTAGGGTTTATGATCAACCTCTAAGCTAGTTGGTAGTTTAGTGGACTAACCAAACCCGAGGTCATTCAACCGAACAAGTATTAAACTGGATTAAGTCCAATGGTAATAGAGAATTTTCTGCAGCGTATAATTTGAAAGGATATAAGCTAGGAGTTGACAAAGATAGTCGTAAGCTAAGTTCTAAGACAGCCCTCGCCTTTAGACAAAATTAAATAATAAGGGTTATAAATGAGATTCTGCCAGGATGTGGCCATAACGACGAAGGACTTCGACCGTGGCTTAGACAGTCGAGATGGGGCCCTTCAAGTTGGTATCAGAGCATGCTTTATCCCATTAAGGACGATGCTCAAGGAAGACAAGTTCAAACCGATATTACTTCTGGGAAATTAAGATGACTATGAAACCTTAAGTTGTGGTGAGCCAAGTGGGAGTTAAGGGGAGATAGGGTATCGTGCTTGAGAACGGGGAAGTTCCAAGACGAACCATCTTAACCAAGATATACTCTCTAAGAGATAGAACCTTTAAACAAGAATGTTAGTCAATCTATTTGATAAGAAGTAATAAACGGTCGTGAAGGTGGAAACAATGCAATACCTATGCACGAGTTGGCCATTGGAAGTACATGGACCGAAAAGTGGATGCAGTTGGAAAACGACCAGCACTCCACCAAGAGAGCATTAGAAGATGTTCAATCTGGTCTAAGGTGGGTGTGCTTTGACTAGAACAATGAGCAGCCTTGTGCTTGGATGGATCAGCTAAGACTCGACGTCGGTCAAATAAGACTCATTAGACCTAGTGGACAGGGATGGACGGGTTCAAGAATGAATCTAAGCATGATATTGGGTATCCTAATATGGCGGATTGAGGTATATAATTAAACGCTTTTTTGAACGGTATGGGACATTCATGGAAGTGTTACAATTTGGAGAATGGTATGAGACATTTTTCAAATTTGTGATCAAAACCTGATACGGCCCTGGATAGGCTGTCTTTCCCACGAATCACTTGAAGGAGGGTGGAATGGATCCTAAAGCTTTGAGACTCTAGAATGGATGTTATGAACTTCACACCTAGGCTGCGGAAGACTTAGATGTTGTTTTGCTACAACTATCTACGAGGGCAACCTCGCTTTGTTGATGCCTAATGGACAGTCACATAAACAGAAGAGCAATCTTCCTGGTGACGAATGGATGCTCAAACAATATGAACAAGCTTGACCACGTGAATGGACAAAGTAGAAGCCTCCAAAGAGACGAATTTGAAGCCAAAGCTTTGGGGAATTTTATTAAAAGAGTGCGTACTTACATTATGTGCAGAGTATTGGCTTATAAAGACACAACTAAAAACCCTAACTAGAAATCCGTATTCCTAATCTGAAAAGGAAAAAACTAAAACCTATTTCTAACTGGTTTAAAAAACCCTAACCCCAGTCTAAAAAGGAAAACCTAATTTAATAGGTTTTAAAAAAATAGAAATACACCTAAATTAAGTAAACCGGTCAACTTGAACCAAGATGGTCGATCCTTCTACTTCTTGGGCTTGAAAGGCCCTTGTTCAACCTTCTCCAACATATGCACGACCCATTAAGCTTCTGGCCCATTCCACTTGTTCCTTAGACTCACTTAATCGGTGTAAATCTTCTTTCTGGTCCCAATACATCTTTGGTCCATTAGCTGCTTCTTTAGCTCCATTGTTGACCATTCCATTCTCTTCCACTCATCCATGTTGCAAAATGATGATGATTTCAAGCTCATGTTGAAGTATTGATCATGTATTGGTCGTCCATCTCCTTGTGGTCGAACTGCCTTGTTGTTGTCGGTTGATCCACGTAGTTCCAAGGCCGCATCAAGAGCTCCCAGCTTCTCTCTATCCAATATTTCATGGAATAAGCCAATAAGCTCCACGTTTTGGCCCTTGAACCACACATTAAGCACTGATTTATTTGGTTCACACATGATCTTCAAATCCTTGGTTGTGAGGTTGATCCAGGTCGCATCATCCTCTCCTCTTTTAAATGGATTTGTCCTCAAATCTAGTTCATCTAACAAGATAGAACCGTTCATTCTCTGCTCCAAATGTGTTGTTCCTTTAGCTAGTGTGTTGTCATTACTAAAGTTACCTTTTTCTCTCCAAACTTCAGTAAGCTCTTCATTGGATGTTCAGGTGGCCGAACCAGTCCAATGTGGCTGAGTAAGAGTATATCTCGATCATCCTTCACAGTACCACGACCCCACCTCTTATTAACTAGAAACTAATGCTTCTTATGGTCTGGTGTACGAGTTGTATTGCCTCCTTTCTCCCTTTTAAGCTTTGGTTGGTTATAAACTTTTCCAAGTTCTAGCAGTGTCCATCTCAGCTTGTCTTGATCAGTTTTGTAACTAACCAATGACGTGACTCACTTATGCTTGTTGCTAGTTCTGGTCACATCATCCTCTCCTCATTCAAAAGGATTTGATCTCAAATCATGTTCTTGAAAGATGAATGGACAGTATAAATTCAGATTCTTGGTTTTTGCTCTTTGGACCAGGGTGTTGCTATTGCGTCTATGCACACACATCCCTCCTCCTGGTTCAAAGACAAGTTTTTGAAGCCCCTTTACAAACCTCATATTGCCCACGAGACTGTCCTTAATCCACACACAAGGACTGATCAGAAAATCACAAGAAATTTTTTTAATGATATCACCTTCTTCAACCAAAGTTGTAAGTGTCAAGTCATGTGATTTAGGTGATTCAAAAAATACTCCTTCCTCAGCCTTTCTTAAGTCATAGATGTGGTTACTAAAAGCTAGTTGGGTTTTCTCTTGTTTCAACCGGTCAACCAAGCTACTTTCTTGACAATGAATAATCGGTTCTGGTTCAGTCTCTTTGTCCTTTATTTTTATTGTGATTGATGACTCTTCTTTTGTAGGATTAAGCCATGCTTTCAAGCCTTTGTTTATTGATAGATTTGGGACAATATAAACCAGCTCATCCTTGTTTTTTGGTTAAGAAATCAAACCCTAAACCTTCAGGAGGCTATGATACCACTTGATACGGCCTTGGATAGGTTGTCTCTCCCACGAATCACTTGAAGGAGAGTGGAATAGATCGTAAAGTTTTGAGACTCTAGGATGGATGTGATGAACTTCACACCTAGGCTCTGGAAGACTTAGATGTGGTTTTGCTACAACTATCTACGAGGGCAACCTCGCTTTGTTGATGCCTGATGGACAGTCACATAAACAGAAGAGCAATCTTCCTGGTGACGAATGAATGCTCAAACAATATGAACAATCTTTACCACGTGAATGGACAAGGTAGAAGCCTCCAAAGAAATAAAGTTAAAGCCAAAGCTTTGGGGGATTTTATTAAAAGAGTGTGTAGTTACATTATGTGCAGAGTTTTGGCTTATAAAGACACAACTGAAAACCCTAACTAGAAAACCCTATTACTAATCTAAAAAATGAAAAAACTAAAATTTAATTCTAATTGGTTTAAGAAAACCCTAACCTAGTCTAAAAAGGAAAACCTAACTCTAATGGGTTTACTAGAAAATAGAAATACACCTAAATTAAGTAAACCGGTCAACTTAAACCAAGATGGTTGATCCTTCCACTTCTTGGGCTTAAAAGGTCCTTGTTCAGCCTTCTCCAACATATGTACGACCCATTAAGCTTCTGGCCCATTCCACTTGTTCCTTAGACTCACTTGATCGATGTAAATCTTCGTCCTGGTCCAAGTACAACTCTGGTCCACTAGCTGCTTCTTTAGCTCCATTGTCGACCATTCCATTCTCTTCTACTCATCCATGTTGCAAACTGATGATGATTGCAAGCTCATGTTGAAGTATTGATCATGTCTTGGTCGTCCATCTCCTTGTGGTCGAACTGCCTTGTTGTTGACAGTTGATCCAAGTAGTTCCAAGGCCGCATCAAGAGCTCTCATCTTCTCTTTATCCAATATTTCATGGAATAAGCCAATAAGCTCCATGTTTTGGCCCTTGAACCACACATTAAGCATTGAATTAGCTGGTTCACACATGATCTTCAAATCCTTCGTTCTGAGGCTGATCCAGGTCACATGAAAACCAAAATTCTACTCATTTAGGTACCTAATGCAAAGGGAAATATTTAAGCGATTGGCAATGCCAATAAGGATGTTATGGTACGTTCCTTATGGTGTGGTCAGGAACCGTGGTATGGTCCATGGGAAGATAGCTTGTAAAATTGTCTTCGGAAATTGTGGTTGGTCTAAGGTAGGCTACTTTTGGGGTAAGCGGTCTTGGGAAAAAGGATAGATCTGCTTAGCCTTGGCCAAGGTTGGTGCGAGTGGCTTAGGTGTCTAAGTGATCCTACCAGGGCTTGGAAAAGAGTAGGTTTTTACCTTAGGCCTCATGATATGTCATCTAAGGCTTGTTAGGTACGACAAGTGACTTAGGAAAAGGATCATGCTTGGTTAGGAAATCGAGTCCACGTAAGGACCAGGGTTGACTAACATGCTTGAGTTCGAGAGGGATCTAGTCGGGACTGACTAAGATCAAATGTAATACGACCTGGTTTTATGATAATAGGGTCGCAACACGACCAAGTCCGATAATGAACTAGGGTCTATTAAGTTGACTGTGTTCAGTAATGGACCAGGGTCAAGATAAAGACGACCAAGTCCAGAGAGGGACAAGGATCGCAGTACAACCAAGTTGGAGATTGACCTAGGGTTTGGGAAAGGATGATAAAGTCTGGAGGGGACGAAGATCACATGGCGACCAATTCAGAGATAGACATATGGTCAGGGTAGGACGATTACGCCCGGGATTGGACTAAGATCGCAATATTACCAAGCTTGACAAGTTGTAGTTAGGTTAAGGGTATGATCAAGTTTGGTGAGAGCTTGAACATGTTACATGATGTTCCATGAAGGACTAAGGGTTGAGATCAATATGTTAGGACCTGCAGTAAAGCGAGCAGCCTAATGATTGAGCATGTCCACTAAGGCTTGATTAGTACATCGAATGGCTTAAAGATGGAAATAAATCCTCTAAGACTCGAGCGGTACAACGAGCGGCTTAGGGACTGGGATTGATCTAGTCATCTGACTATGATGTATGATTTAGTCATGATGAACTAGGATTATGGAATGCGAGATTATGTTCTAGAGGGAGAAATCGTAAGGCTATGACCAAGTCTAGAGGAGACCAAGGTCTGGAACATATGATCAAATCTAGAAGGATGATGGATCAATGAAGGAAGAAGTCTAAGAGAGACAAAACTAGAAGGAGAAAGGATATGAAATGGTGAACCTCAATATGGGATGTTGGGACGGTTCATTAAGTTAAATAAGGATTGGCCACTTGGGTTGGATTAAAGTTAGTGTCATCCAAATGGGGGAGACTAGTTATGTTGTTGATCAAAGATTTGATCAGTGAGAAGGATCAGGGGCAGGAAGCAGGCGATTTGGTTGTGAAGAACCAATGTAGTGTGTTTCATGTCCAAGATGAGACTAAGTACGATAGGAAACTTAATCGGGAGATAAGGAATAACAACCACCTAATTCGAGGACAAATTCATGTTAAGTGAGGGAGACTTGTAGCATCCCGGATTTTGGAAAGGACCGCATGGATGGACCTAGGACGAGTGAACAAGAAATTTGGCAGAGAGACTTCGAGACAAGCGTCCCAAAGTCTGGAAAGAGGGGTAAAGTGGTCTAGGAGCTTCACATAAGGCCTGGATATTTCAATAAAATCAAGGATGACGTGATTTAGATCATGAGAGATGATTATGAACAAGATATGATGAAAGAATGATCAGAATGATCATGAGTGATTAGATCAGGTCGGGAATGGACCAAGGGACTTAGCCACATGTATTTGGCTAAGAGAAAAAGAGCTGGACGAGCTGTAGAATCTGAGTTACCACCTGAAAAACTCGGTAGCCAGCTCACAGTAGCTGAATACCAGCATAACACTAGTTGGACAGTCACTGACAAGCTCACATTAGCTGAATACCAGCAGGACACTAGCTGGACACTCATTAACAAGCTTACACTAGTTGGACGAAGTGAATAGCAGCTGGGAGATGCAAGATGGAAGCTCGACCAGCAAGGTGAAGCTCGGGTTGAGCTCAAGTAGAGTGTGTCAGTTTGGTCAACTGGAAGGACTAGCTCACTCAGAGGTCAGATGGGGGTCAGCTTAACTCAGCTGGACTGAGTGTTCTGGTGCTTGGCAGTTGGGCCGGGTCTGTTCGGTTACCAGGCATTTTGGTGGTCCAATGTCGATTGTGGACCCATGTCCCTTTGTGATTGGATCATGTACTGGGGTAATTGGATTGGACTTAAGTCTGATATATTCAGAAGGAATTATAGACTGTTGATAATTATCGTGGGCGAAATGGTGTGATATGGATCATTGATTAAATCAATGGCCAGAAATGAGGCTGAAGTGGTGCGACCCTTAGAAGAGAACATGCCCATTTTCCTATAAAAGGAAGGCAGATCGTGGGTGTTGACAGAGACCCAAGAGGCTTCTTGCACAGCCTGAGAACACATGAAAATAACCAGGAAAAGAAGAGAGAAGGCCGGACTGCATTGTCCAAGGCCGAGACTGGTTTAAAAGGAGAGATCCGGTTTATAGAATCAAGGGTAAGCAAACCATGGTCTGGTTACGGTTGGGATCGTGAATGCTGCACACATGCCTAAAAGCTTCCTTTCACATCCCTAGACACAAAGCAACACAAGGAAGAGAGGGAAGGCTGCAGATTAAGTATCCAAGGCCGAGACTTGTAACTGTCCTAAGGAGGTCGGTTCATGAGGGATCAAGGGTGACATTGTACGATCATTGAGGAATGAGATCGTGTATTCTATCACAAGTCTGATTTAGACATGAAGGAATATCTGGTTCATGGATGGCTTGACTCGCCGTTAGGAGGCAAGGGTTGGATGCTATGCATTGTTCGACATGGATGTGCGGATCATCGGTTCGGCTCACGAGGGTGGTTACTAAGATTAAGTGTAACCGCTCTATCTAATCAGGATGCATGAGGCCCGAGGGTTGAGAGTCGGGTGTGAGGCAACCACCAGCGACTAAGCCAAGGTTCTTGGGTCATGGGATTGAGACAAACTGGTTTGATGCAATGTGCGTTTTTTGTCTCTATTTTCATTTTGTCCTCTTTCATACTTTTATTATTTTATCAATAAAATCATCAAAAACTTTTCTATATACTTTTTTTATTTGATCAGTTAAATCATGAGAAACTTCTCTATATACTTTTATCAGTTGAATTAATTTTATTTAATAATAATTTGTAACTAAGATAAATTATATATTTAAAGCTGATAAATTCTTAATTTTTATACATTAAACTTAAACATCAACTAATAAAGAGAGAATTTATTAAATATTTAGTAATCTTACTGAAACCATCCAAGAATATTAAAACGGTAGATTAACAATTAGCATGACAAAAAACACGGTAACCATGCATCACTTAAGTAATTAATTCCAAAATACTGGGGAAAAAAACTATAGCTTGTATGTAGAGATATGATACCATTTCACTAGCTTGCTAAAATATGTATAAACCATTTACTGGTTGTTTAAGGTTTGGGGCATCTGCTTTTCATGATTAACATGTGTGGATGCAAGGTATTTCACTGGTGCCATATATTTGTCTTGCATATTTCATGAAGCATTTACAACATTTTTCTTAACTTTGAGGAAGCAAGAAGATGGATCGTGAAAATGTTGCCAAAGATAAATTAAACAATTATATCCCTTAAAAAGAGAAATCGGCACTGATAAATATTAATTAACGTGGAATCAGTCACTTACGTTGTTCTCTATTTTGAAACCTCTCTTGATAAACCTTTAGTACTAATTGGTGTGCTTTGTTTTTTTTTTCTTATCTGATTCTTTTTTCTCCCTTTATCTCATTTCTTAGTCTATATATAAGAAGATAAATAGTTTTATTTTATTTACTTTTTTTTCTAAAAGGTTTCATAATACACTAATCTAATCTATGGAGGTGGATGTATATGTTTGATACATTAATGAGTTTGGTTGTACAAGTTGTTCGTGATGGTGGCTGCACACTACGTTATTGGGTAACTCTTTATTCATCACTAGTCGGATATATATATATATATATATATATATATATATATTTAAGGATATAATTAAGAATAAAAATATAGAACATCCTACTATATGCAGTTCCCAAAGACATTCATGCGTGGAGGGATAGTATTTGCTATTTGAAAATATTTATTTGTTGTCGTTTTACTAGAAGGAAAAATTGTTTGAGCATTAGTTAATCTCTCCCTCATAAATGCATAATTATAACTAGATTTGATAATCATAGACTTGTAGTACATATTACTACATCCGTTTCACTTTACTTGTCGTTTTAGGTTTATGCACACAGATTAAGGAAACATTCAATTTTACATATTTTCTAGATAAAAACACAATTACCTATACATTTCAACCAATAAAAAAATAGAATAACATATAAAATTAATAAATTCTGCATTGAAACTACAAAACGACACTTATTTTGAAACGAAATTTTTTCTCTACAACGACATATAAACTGAAACGGAGGGAGTAGTAATTAGTTTCATGTAGTAATCTTCTCTATTAAAAGAGAAGTACAAAAAAAATCTACTAGACAAAAGTCATAGTAAGACCATTTCATTGATTTACTATTATGAAATTTTTGATTATTTACTTTAATCAAAAAATATATATCATTTTTAAAAATTTTAATGAATCAATTCTAACTATAAATTTAATTTTTTTTAGTTCAAACAAAATCAGTTGAGAAAAATCTAACAAAATCTAATTACTTTTTTTTAATGTTTTATAAAATAATGCATTATTTAATTTCATAATTAATACTATTAATATTATTACAAATTAAATTTTAGTGAAATTTAAAAAACAAGAATAATATTATATGCTATCTTTTATAAATTTTATAATTATAGTTTATTGATATGAAATAGGAGTACTATATGAAATAAATATAACAAAATTTTATTAAATTGGTAAATTAACCTTTTTTAAATGCTTTCATTTAAATAAATAAATAAATATCATTCACTGATAAATAAGTGTTAAAATTTGTACATTTGTTATGAAAACAAATTGTAAACATTTGTTAAACTTTCATATCTAAAATTATATATTATCTTTTTTGAGACTGAAAATATACAATTAGTAAAATGATTATAACAAAATATAAATTATATAACTAACTTTTTAATTCTTGATTAATTATTATGACATATTTGATTATTTACTTTAATCAAGCAAATATATATTGCTTTTAAATATTAATGAATCAATTTTAAATAGAAATTTAATTAATTTTAGTTCAAACAAAATCAGTTGAGGAAAATCTAACAAAATCTAATTTTTAATATATTTATAAAATAATGTATTATTTAATTTCGTAATTAATACTATTATAAATTAATTTTAAGTAAAATTTAAGAAACAAAAATAAAATTATATGCTATCTTTAATAAATTTTATAATTATAGTTTATTGATATTAAAATAAAAGTACTATATAAAATAAATATAAAATTGTATTAAATTGGTATATTAACCTATTTTTAAATGCTTTCATTTAAATAAATAAATATTATTAACTATTAAATAAGTGTTAAAAATTTTAAATTTTAAAAAAAAAATTGTCAACATTTGTCAAACTTTCAAATCTAGAATTATATATTATCTTTTTGAGACTCAAAAAAATATAAAATTATTAAAATGATTATAACAAAATATAAATTATATAACTAACTTTTAATTCATGTGCTATTCACAAATATGCTATTAGAAAACTCTAAATTTTATTAATTCATTTAAAATATTAATAAAAATCAATTTTACTATAAATTTTAATGTTTTTAATTATAATAAATAGGCTGAAAAATATAAAAATATTTACCAAAAAATCAACTATTTTTTATACAGCTGTGCATTAGTTTAGTAACAAAATTAATGCACTATTATAAAATAATATTAGATAAGAAAGATAAAAATAAGATTATAGAGTTACACAATATATAATACTAAAGTATAAATTATATTTTTAAAATGTTTACACTAATATCAAAATTTTACATTTATAAAATAAACAAAAACCCGCACGGATGTGCGGGTCAAATTCTAGTTACTATTTATTACAGTCATTTAGTTAAATAAATGTTTAACCTTGGCTAAGAAATGTCTTCGTCGGCGAATTTCGTCGGCGAATTTCGTTGTTTATGAGTCAAGTTTACAAAACCTGAAGGCTTGGAGATGCATGGAGCATCATTCGACTCTGATGATATACTGCAAGGGTATATGCTAGGTGCACTACTCAAGTCTAAAAGACTAATTGATTATGATGAAGTAATTGATTAGAGCATTAGATGTCTTTAAGTTGTGGATTTTAGTGGATCATGAGAAATATTTCTTTCTATGTGACCGAGTGTGTAATTTATATTAAGACTAATGTATCTTTTCCTCGAATGAGTAGTCTAGGTGAATTTGTGTTCTCTCTACTTTCTTTAAGACAATTAATCTCTACATTTTTTTTCCAATTATCCCTGACAAGAACACAATCTTAACTAGGTGTTGAAATTCAAAAAAAAATTGATCAAATCAAAAGGTTAAGAATCCTAAAGTTTACACCATTATAGATTATATCTAGGGTGTGAAGCTAGTTTTTGTAAGCTCATAAGTCATAACAAAGCTAGGTTGGTTCTACAATCTCTCAATCAAACCTGGTTTAAGCGGTGGATCTCAGCGGTCAATCTCATCATCACAGGTTGATCTCGTCACAAGTTACTTTACATTAGATTATCCACAAACCAAGCCTGTGAGAGATTAATCTTAAACCAAGTTGTGTGTTTTAGCTATTCTATTAACAAGATGAATGAAGAATGAAAATATCTGATTACTTTACTGTTTACTGTACAACGAGCTACTTACACGGGATAATAGTAAGGTTGGACATCTCTAACTAATTCTGTTACATACTATAATAACTCTTTAAAATATTTGCATCGTTTTCAGTTTACTGTAAAAACCAAAATTCATAAAAAAAATGCAAATCTGTATCTATAATATTATTTGCAAAGTGATTTTTCGTAACAGAGCTTTCACGTTAAAAGTTAGAGCCGTTAATATCGTTTATGTCATTAATGAATAAAATATATAAATGATTTAAAAGTAAAAACGAATTTAAATTATTTTCATTAGATAAATGATTAAAATTAATAATAATAAGAATTATTCAAAATCTAAAAGTTATTTAAAATAAAAAGATAATTCTGATATGTATGTTTATTGTGTTGTTATCCAAATTTTTTTAATAATAATTAAAATTAAAAAAAATAGAAAACACAGAACTAAATATTAATGAAGTAATATTATTAATTTTATATAATTGATTGAACTCTGATATTAATTTATTAATAATGAATATAGTATACATAAGAATTTTTACATAAAAATCAAATAAAACACACAAATAATATTTTCACATAAAAAATCAAATAAAAAATAAAAATAATAATTTATTTTTATAGTTTTTAAATTAGTAATATAATATATGAATCCACTTAGTTATACATAAAAAACACAGCGAATTCTCTCTTTTTTTATTGGTCAAACACGGCTGCTTTTTTCGTCTTTCTTTTACAGTAGGAAAACGGTTAATCCGTAGATATGGATATTTACCCAATCATCCCTCGGTGAGTTTAACTAATTCAGTTAATTTAAAAACCCTAGGTAAAAACTTAAATGCAAGTGGTGTAACTGCGGTGGAATCAGAGCCGTCTATCTCCAAAAACACACACACACACACACGGCTTCGGTAAGAAAGTGGGCCCCACGTTTCGGCCACTTCCCAAAGAGCCATAGATTCGGCCCACCGCCCACCGCCCCCCCCCCCAAATCCACACGCCTCCCTTTTTAAGACCAAACCTCTCTCTCTCTCCTCCATTACCAGAGCTCAACTAGCTCTCTCTCTCTCTCCTTCTCTACACTTGAGGAGATATTCAAATACTTAAACCTAACTCTCGGAAACTCCGTTTCTGTTACCGGAGATATCAGATCGGATCTTATCTATAGTTTTTTTAATAGATACAACCAATTCTTTAAGATGCAGCCGACCAACAGCTCAGATTCGGCGTCAGCAACCACACCTCCGGTTCAGAAAACGACTCCGCCGCCGCAGCAGTGGCAACAACAACATTGGATGACGACGACGACGGCGCCCATCCAGTATCCAGGTGCGGCGGCCATGAACATGATGATGATGCAGCATCATCAACAAATGATGATGTATCCTCACCAGTACGTTCCTTACAATCAAGGTCCTTATCCTCCTCACTTCCAATACGCACCGTATCAGCAGCAACACCAACACAAGCCACGTGGATCTGGAGATGACGTCAAGACTCTCTGGGTTGGTGACCTTCTTCATTGGATGGACGAGGCTTATCTCCACACCTGCTTTTCTCACACCGGCCAGGTAATGAAATCTAAAACCCCAAGTTCTTGTTTTTGGAAAGTTCTTGTTTTTATTTTGGAAACTGCGTAAATTGGATTAGATGCAATGATTGTTGAATTTGCCCTAGAGACAAATAGGGTAATGGAAGACAACTTTGTCCTGAAAAGGACAGAACACAAGTTCAGATTTTCGTTACTACAGAAAGTACACTGCCACGTTTAGATAAAAAAAACTTTTCAAATAAAAGCATGTAAAAGAGACTAATTGGGTAAGATTTTCATTTTTTTTTTAAATTATGTGCAGGTTTCTTCTGTGAAACTGATTCGTAACAAGCTAACATGTCAATCAGAAGGATACGGTTTCGTTGAGTTTCTTTCACGTGCTGCAGCTGAAGAGGTTCTTCAGAACTTCAGTGGTTCAATAATGCCGAACTCAGAGCAGCCCTTCCGACTAAACTGGGCATCTTTCAGTACTGGTGAGAAGAGAGCTGTTGAGAATGGTCCTGAGCTTTCCATATTCGTTGGAGATTTGTCTCCGGATGTGACTGATACTATGTTGCAAGAGTTGTTTGTTGAGAGATATCCGTCTGTTAAAAGCGCCAAAGTTGTGATTGATTCCAACACTGGCCGGTCTAAAGGTTACGGGTTTGTTAGGTTTGGTGATGAAAGTGAGAGGTCAAGGGCTTTGACTGAGATGAATGGAGCTTTATGTTCGAACAGGCAGATGAGAGTTGGTGTTGCGACTCCCAAAAGAGCTGTTGCTAATCAGCAACAATATTCGTCACAAGGTAACACATATATTCTTGACCTATAAGTCTTGATGGATTCGACAGTGGTTTTGAACTATGTTTTGGTTGGAGTAGCTGTGATAGTGGCTGGTGGACATGGAGCAAATGGTTCTATGGCTAATGGGGCACAGGCTGATGGTGAATCAAACAACTCAACAGTGAGTTGCCTCAGCATTTCCCCTGCTTTATTATTCAAGCTTTGTTTCGCCTCGTTGCTCATTTTATCTTATGATACTGCAGATATTCGTTGGCGGCCTTGACCCTGATGTTACTGATGAAGACCTCAGACAACCTTTTACAGAGTTTGGTGAGGTTGTTTCAGTGAAGATCCCAGTAGGCAAAGGATGTGGATTTGTCCAATTTGCTAACAGGTGCAGTCTTTTACCTAGAAGTCTGGGCTGACAAGCTACTTGAGCTAACCAACATGTAGGTGCTTATTATTTATGTGTGATCTCAAAGCGACTTGCTGCCTTTGGTTTTGACAGGAAGAGTGCTGATGATGCCATCCAGAGTTTGAACGGGACAGTCATTGGCAAGAACACTGTCAGACTCTCTTGGGGTAGAACCCCAAACAAGCAGGTAAAAGTTTTTACGTTAGAGTTGGTGGTGGATCCTATCAGCAGTCTGAAAATAGTATTTTTGATTAGGTCAAACTTTGGTAATAGGGTTTCTTTCTAATCCATGTTGTGTTATTAGAAACGTATATGTATAAGCTAATGTTTGTGATTGACAATAATAGGCAATAGATCTTGGAACATATAGCACCTTCCCTCGTTTTCTCTTTTGACTATACAAGTGGGAATATCTAACACACTCCAAGCCGAACTTGTCATTTCCCTTAACATGGTCACACATGTTTGATAAATGCAATAGATCTCTCTCCAAAACTCTTAATGTGTTGTTGGCTACTTTTGTGGCAGTGGAGAGGAGACTCAGGGCAGCAATGGAATGGAGGATACTCACGAGGGCAAGGTTACACCAACGGAGGATATGCTAACCACCAGGACTCCAACACCTATCCTGCCGAGACTTGAAGAGGAGAGACTCAGATAATCATGATCACACAATAAATCAATGCTAAACCTGTAGTCGAAAAGGAGAATTTTGTTAGATGGATTTGGTTTTATTAGACTATGTTGTTTGGAGATTCAGAGATTTTGGTTACTACTGGTTTGTCTTAGACAAATAGTTATATGGTTGTGCTCGTTGGATCATGTCTGCTTTATAACCTTCAACACCTCCATAAGCTTCTTTCTGTCTCTCTTCTTTCTTCAGTACTTGCAAGTTTCTTCTTCTCATAAGAGAGTCAAAGATGGAAGGAGCATGGCGATGCTCTTGCATCAGCTTCATCTACAAAACTCTCTAGACCCATGTGAGACCATACATTGTTGGAGAGTGGTGTTACTCTCTTTCCTCATGACACCTTTTCCCCAAATGCTGATGAAAGGGAGCTCAGTGGTTGTGGAAGCCATTGGTTTAATGGTTTGCTCAAGGCTCGATGGAAGATTCTTCACAGTTTGAATGTTGACTTGTTGGGTGTTGCATAATCTATGTCAGGCCTGTCTGATACGGAGCCGGAGATATGTAAGGATCCAGATGGAACTGGATCGCCTGCTAGAGTTTTGGAGAGAAGCAGGTGTTTCAAGTGTTTAGATAAAACATTCGAGAAGAGAGTGTTGGGTTTTAACATCATCTTATTACAACATTTCAGGCCTGTCTGATACTTTTCGACACTTTTTCTTTATAGTAACTTCTGATTTCCTTTTTGACACTATAAATTGTTCTTGACATCCATTAGCTGTGGTATGTTCGTCCTCTTTCACCTCTGTTACAACACCAAGTTACCTTCTTCACCGAGTTCTAGCTAAAGGTTGTCGAGTAGATACACCGTGCAACAATTTGACAAAACCTAAGAAGCTCAGCTTCCCATCACTATGCCTTATCCAATCATGTAGAATGGTGTGGACAGGGATTGATGATCCAACGCCGAGTTCCTACACAACATTTGTGATCCCTTTTAATCATTAAAACAATGTGAAAATAAAATGTCTCAAGTGAAGAAGACAAAAACTTACAGAAGCAAGTTCTTCAATGACAATAACTCTGTTTCCATTCATCTCAAAAAGCTCATAAGCATGGCGAACGCTCTGCTCCCAACAATCAAGAGACTCATGCTGATGAACACTAATGGAAGCTGCACAAAACTCTTCAAAATCCATTCCTTTGTATTGTAGTCCATTTAACTGTCATAGTTCCCAACACCAACCAAACTTTTGTTAACCATACTTGTATTACTATCTTCCAGCAAAAGACAGGACAATACCAATGCAAGAAAGTCTGGGATGCGTGATTCTTTCATTGCTTCTGTTGCATTTGTAGCAAGTGCCTGTCCAACAAGAAATCGAAAAGCTAGGTTTTAAGATGTTTGTTCTCTAGTATATATAGAGAGAGAGCTAGAAAGGTGCATACCGTTCTGATGTTATCCAAAGTGATGAGTCCATTTTTGTTGGGTGCTAAGATTGCAAACTGTGCTTTCAGATAAAGAAGTTCATCTGTAATTAATGTCTTGGACAGAGCCTGGAGAGAGTATCAGAGTAAATATCAACACTAACATGTGGAGCAAATCAATCATTCTTTCATGTTTTTTTGGACACTAAAACAAGGCTGCAAGGAAAAATGTACCATCAAAGCAGCTTTACGCAAAGACGAAGATTTCAAGTAAGCTTTGATCTGCCTGAAGATCAGAATATCAAATGGGATAGTCATGTTCTTACTACCAGAGATCCAAGGATGCACTGTAACAAAAAAAAAAAGTATTAAGTTAAAGTTGATTTGGTATTCATCACGAAAAGAGAAAGATTGTAGAGATTTTAGAGTTACTGACTCAAAGCTTGAGAGGCTGTCATTCTTTTCCGAGGGTCTTTGTACAACAACCGCTTAACAAAATCTTTTGCTTCCAAGGACAATGAAGGCCAAGGAGGTTCATCAAAACTAGGATCAGCTTTAAGAACTGCTCTGAAGATTCCGGATTCAGTTCTTGCCCAAAAGGGACGGCTACCACATAGGAGAATGTATGCTATTACTCCTATGCTCCATACATCTGCTTCCGTGGTATAAGATCTGTGTAGAACTTCTGGGGCTACGTAATATGCACTACCAACTATATCGTTTAGTCTTTCGTCTGGTCTGACAAAGTCTGATAAACCAAAATCTATGACTTTCAACTGAGAGTTATCCTCCTTGGAAGTGTACAAGAAGTTCTGGTACATGAAAAGTATTTCAGATTTAAAAGATTGGTATTAAATTTAGGGAAAGTTTCAAACTAATAGAGTTGAGGTTCACCTCTGGTTTTAGATCTCGATGAACAACTCCTTGGAGATGACAGAAAGCTACAACGTTAAGGATTTGTATAAGCACTGCCTTTGCATCATCTTCAGAGTACTTCCCTCCCCTAGAGAGAATATCAAACTAGTTAGTCAAGCAATTGAACATCTCTAAGTTAAACAATCTTCATGGTTTGTTTGATAGCAGACCTTGCTAGTATTCTGTCAAGGAGTTCACCACCTCCACATAACCTGACATTTAGATGAAAATAAATGTTTATTCACAGTTGAACATTTGTGAAGACAAGAAAACAAGAATCTGATATGTTCTCTTAGTTGATTATTTTCCGGAAAATACTGATGTTATCTAGTTGATTCAAACACTGCATGCAGTGTAATAGCACGGTGTTCTCACTCCATAACGATGTAGACGTTGGCATTGTCCTCAAAAGCATCATAGAACTGAACCAGATTGTTATGTCCAGACAATGCCCGAAGGATTTTAACTTCTCTTCTCACATCCTCTATAGATATTGCAGTTGTCATCTGCTAAACCAAATAAATACTAATGAGCAACAGTCTATTGTGAATTAAGCTAACACTCAAATAACTTGATTGCATGATACAAAATTTGCATAAGGACCATAGCTATTTCATTTCCTTAATGGCATTAGCAGCACAAAACGTCTATGCTTCTAGTTTATTGACCAGTTTAAAACTTTTCACCAAAAAAAAGTCAGCAAAACTTACATCTGTTACCATTGAAAATCTTAGCCTTTGACAAACATAGATGAAATATTAAAACTTTAACCTCATCTGTATTCATACATACTCGGTTTTCTATTAATTTATAAGCATAAAAGTCCACTCCACACACCACTTATTCTTCCAAAGAGATGGCTCAAACAAGAGGACAGTAAGTTAACAGAGAAGAAAAGAACCATCAAGAGAGCCTATGAGTGGTTTCCTCTTCTACTTGACAGCCATAAGCTATCATTAGCTTCAAAGAGTGTAACATCTAACAACAAACAAGAGACCAATTGAAGCATAAGCTCAAGATTAGTACTAATAGTTGTAACATTAACCTTAGATTTAGGGATGACTTTAACAGCAACCTCATGATCCTTGAACTCTCCTTTCTTGAACTTAGCAGAGCAAGTGTACCCAAAATGCCCTCTCCCAATCTCTTCACCTAACTCCAACCTACTCTGAAACTCCTTGGAGAATCCGAATCTCTTGTCCAGCCCCACCTCCTCCTCCTCCTCGGACTTACTCGCCGACGGTAGAGTGGTAACCTCCTTCTTCCCCTTCCTCCGCCGCAGAACATCCCGTATGTGTTTCGCCGGAGAAGGTGGGTGGAAAGCACGCGCGAGATGACGGAGGGGAGTGCTGGTGACGCTCTTGCTCTCTCCTCCGCCGTCGCGGCTCTTGTTACGGCGGTGTCTGGCGGGGCTTGGAGTGTAGAAGGGGAAGAAAGGAGAAGCCTTTACGGCGGTTGAGGTACGAGCAGGGGTAGAATCGTCATTTTGGGTGTCTTTTGGTGCGTAAGGATTAGGTTTCACGGAGGTGGAGGGCTTGGAGGTACAACCTCCCATAGTCTTCTTATTCTCCGGTTACAGCAAAAAAAAAAAAGAATCTAAATTTCTATTTAAAGAAAAAAAATCAAAAAGACAGAAGAAGGATTCGGACACTGGACTTTATGAGAATCACAGCAATGGCATTGAAGGTCTGGTTTTTTAGAGAGAGAGAGAAGGGAAGTGAGCTGTAGAGGAGAGAGAAGCCACATGGCAGAATCTGCGGTGTGTGTGTTTTATAAATTGGGTTTTGATCTGATGAAGAAGGTAGATGTGGATTGGTTGAAATTTAGTTGCTTTTTGCCACGTCTTTCTATTTTTTTACACATACGTTTTTTGTTACTTCTTTTCTAAGCAATATACTTGTTTTACTTTATGTATTTTTCAATCATTAATATTTGTCATTTCCTTTTGTGGGGCTAATATATTTTTTTGTCTTTTGTAGTTTTGATATGTATTTAGAGGAATATCAAACCAATAAAATCTTAAAATAAATTGGTGAATTTTAAAGATCTCAATTTATGGAAAAAAAAATCCTACAGTGATAAGATTGTGAAAACGGTATTTCAGTCTTGTGATAACTACTACATTTAAGATTAGATAAAAAGATTTTTGTAAATATTTGTATTATTTTATAAGTAGTATTTAGTAAGAACAAATTAGCTAAATCCAATAACCCATTGTATATTTTTTTAAAGAAGATATAATCTTTTGTAGAATTACATTTTGTAGCATGTTATTATGTCTTCCTATAAATCTAAGTTGTTGAACTGTATTTTTTTAAGAAACAAACCCCGAAAATGAAAATTCTAAACTCATAAATATCGACATCCCAATCAAAATTACCATAAGTACATGCGTTTGCGTGTGTGTAAATAAATAGTTTTAGTACATCTTTGAACATGGAAACAAAAAGTGGTTCATAGTTACTCACTTTTACAATTGGAAGTGTGGAACAACTGCATGTCATCGGTGGTGGTAATAATAAGTTTGTAATTTTGTAGAGATTTTACTTAAAATTATCTATCAACCATGAATCATATAAGTACATGCATGGAAGATAGTAGTTCAGACCACCATCTATCACATACGGCTAGGAAATTGAACTCCATTACTAAATTTTTCCCTCAAAATCCGGATTACGTTATAAATATATATATATATCAATTGATGGTATGTACGTATCTGCTTGTTCATGAGACATCTATATCTGTAATCCAACAACTTCATTGTATCTGGACAGGATGGATATCAATTTTCAATATGTTTAAAATATTTCAGTACCTGGGTCCACATCTCTAGACTTTATTCTCACTAACTCTTGATTTGATGATCGCCCTCGGAATATTTTACAAGGTTGTAGAAGTTACTTATTGTTATTTTTCATTCTCCCATTTTTAGTATACAATCTTTATAGACTAAGTTGGTTGTTTATTTACTTCATTTATTTTGATCATTCATATTTTCTACTTTTTTTTTGAATAATTTGGTGTTTCCTGACCCCTACCGAAGTAGGTCTAGACTAGCGGCGAGAGTCCGTAACAGCCTACATTATCGATCGGATTACGCCTCGGTCACCAAATGTTGGGGTAGCCCAAATGTTAAGTTTTATCCCCAGTAGCCAACGGGATTCGAACCCGGATCCGTATTGGAGGCGAAGCTCCCTCAAGACTATTACCCCATCCTCGCTTGGTTGATAAAAAAATATGAATTATCATAAATTAATGTATATAAATATGATAATTCATATTTTCATTTATTTGAAAACATTTAAATGTTTTCTTGAAACGTCCCTCCATCAGTCCTCCTGCTCCTACCGCATAGCTTCTTGGAGATAGATATTACTCGTCCTGATAAGACTGAGCAATTCTATTGTCTAAAGAAGAAGATGATTCTGCTTGAGACGGAGAGAACATAAGAGCATCATTAGTGGTATGATGTCCATTTAGAGTACCTAATAAATATAATATTAATAGATTTAATTTCATTAAAGAATATTAGTTAAATTTAAATAAAAATAAAACTCTAACCAATGAGACAACAACACACATTGTTAGAGTCTTTTCCGTGTTATGCAACATTTTTTTATAAGGGTACGCTTCTTCCTTCTCTCTCATCCTTTTCTATTATTTTGAATATTTTTATGGTAAGAAACCTGTGCACAAACTGCCACTGCGAGTGCTCTAAGAAATTAGAGAGTATGATGACGTGGAGGCTAATTAATGTGCATCAAGCTACAAAGACTTGGATTGATGGAGAGGGTTTGGTGTTATCAAAGGTCAAGCTTAGGCCGTGATTAATTCAAGAACCTCTTATGGGTTTTTTTTTTTTTGATTTAAAAAAAAGCGAATCAATTACGGACCGCTACGTGTCAGTATGACCCATGAACAGTACAAGAACCCAAGCAAAATAGATTCTTATTTAGGAATTTTAAGAGGTAGTTCTTAAGGTTTTAGTGGGCCCCGCCCACTAAGAATCCGTTAAGGCCATGTTTATCAGCGGTATCTTAAGGTGGGGTTCTTAACATAATTTGATTTTTTTTTTTTAATTTTTTTTTTTGGCTAAGAGACAGCTCTTAAATCTTTTATTTAAGAGACGGTTCTTAGATTTTCTTAGTTAAAGGTTAAGAAACGTCTCTTAAAAAAATTAAAAAACTCTACTAAGAGACTGCCAATAAACATGCCCTAAGAACTCCCCGTTAATTATGCTCTTATGCATACTGACTTTTGAGATTGTCATAAACTAACAAAGCAGTGAGAATTAAACTAAACTTTCCGGCCACCGAGAAAGCACAACGATATTATCTTAAGCTTCTACGATGATGCAGATTCACATTGGTTTTGGAAGTCTTGTATCCATATATCAACATCTTTTTGGAACACCCAATACTTTTTGAGTGATCATCCACTTGAACCGAGACCTGCTGATAAATTGTTCAAAGGTTATAAAAGGAACTGAAACCTACGTATGTACACAACACAAACGATATAAAAAGGACCAAAACAGGACAAAAAATACTTCAAGGATCACTTTCTAATTACTGGACTGTGAACACAAGTGGTTCATATTCATGGCTAGCCAACAAGCTTATCAAACTTCGTGGAGAAGTGTTTACCTGGATCAAAATGAAAGTAGGTAATGGAGCTAGTTGTCGCTTTTGGATTGATAATTGGTCGCCCTTTGGATCACTTGATGAATACTTTGCTGCTTCTTCAGTCTTCTAGACAAGGTATTACATTCCACCTACAACAAGTGGTTATATTTTGAACCGGGTCTTTAACCGGATCGGTTAGAAAACAGAGGACATACCTTGATTTCTCTGAAGGGAATGAGAAGACTTTTCTCGAGCTTTGAGTCCAAACCAAGAAGCCTAGAAGCTAGCTTGAAGTTTCTGTTGGTTGCTGTTAAAGCATTCATGGTGTTCTTAATTTTAGGGTTTATTCTTTCAGAGACTTTAATAAAAAAAGCTATTGGAAAATGTGATTCTTGATATTGCAGGGGTGTTTATATATATAGAGAGAGATACGTACACACTGTTATGTATATGTGTTTGAGTGCTTCATGAATTAGAAGAAAAAAAACTATAAATGATATTATTTTGGTGACAAATAAATGAGAGTTTAGTAAAATGAATAACCAAATAATATGATATACGGCCATAACTGATCCTGATTTGTCTTTGTTTAGTAAAATTTATTCACATTAATTTTCAAAAAAAAATGTAATCGGTTTTAGAAATTGCACATGTCCTTCATGAGCATGATAACAAGACCAGACAAATCCTACTTCGCGCATAAACTTTATTGTTACATTGTAAGACTTTTATTTGTTAAAGATCATATTGTAAGAGATTAATGTGGCACGATGATACATCGTATATTTATAAATTGCTTGCAATCATTAATTCAAGTCGCAGTGAATCTTGCATGTCATGAGATCTTTATTAACTTATTCCATTCTATTAGTCCCTTACATTTATATAGCGTATACACTTTTGTGGGTAGTGACAAAAAAAAACGTATACACTTCTTAGAGGAGGACTCGAGAGGATGCAACAAATCAGTAAACATACTCTGTTTCATATTAAGTGGCATGTTAACTTTATACATACAAATTAAAAAAATAATTAATTTTGCATATTTTCTATATAAAAACACAATTACCTATACATTTAACCATATTTCAACTAATTGAAAAATAAATTGTAATATAAAATTAATAAATTTTGCAACGAAAGTCAAAACGACACTTATTTATAACAAAAAAAATTCTCTGCAACGATACTTAATATGAAACGAAAATAGTATAGAATTACAAGATTCCACCATCAAAAAATCTTTTTTAAAGGAGATCCCCCCCATGATTTATGCTTCCACTAATTAATTGAATTTTATGTGGATTTCCACCAAGATTTTCTTTCTCTTTCACTTTCTAAAAGAAGATAATAATTTTGGTTAGAGCATTGACCTTAAGCTAGTGTTTCTAAATTTGATCCCTCTTTTGGTTGAGCAAATAAAAAATATGATAAACCAAATAAAGTTCGGTTTAGAGTGGCTATAATGTCACGGTTCTTTTGTTCAATTAGTAACGAGCCTATGCTTTTATATTCTCTAGATCAGCCCAACTTACTTGTAACTTGATTTACATAATTCTCAAAAAAAACTTGATTTACATATTAAACGTGAAAGAAACTTAATGAACTCGGTTAAGCCTAATGAATGTATTCAATTTAGCCTCTCCTGGTTTTAATAATATTAATTAGTTGACTTTATTTGTCTAATTGATATTTGGATGTTGTTATCTTAAAAGATAACTAGATTCTGATCCGCGCGGCTGCGCGGATAATTTATATTGATATTTATAATTTATAATTTATGTTCTCAAATTAAAATTATATAAGGAGTTATGTTAAATAACAAGAACCTTGTTAAACGTACAAATGAAATGGGACGTAAAATAAGTTGTGAAATAAAATATTAATTAATTATGTTAAGCATAAATATAAGAATTATATTATTTGTAATTATCAAATTAAATCAAAGAAAAGATCTTTAGAGAGATTTTGTTTTAATATTATAGATAAATAACATATATTTTAGTTACAACATATTCAATAAGTCCAAATTAAAATCATGCCATGGTAAAATTCAAATAAGACTCTGTTTTAATATAATAGATTGGCGTCTAGTGTAAGCCAAAGACTAAAAATGAATTAATAGCTTTGGTTTAACTTGTATCTTAATTAAATAATAATGAAATGCTAACTAATCAAATGATTTAGTATTGGAGAATGATCATATATAAGTGTTAGGGGAAAAAATTGGATTATCTCTAATTGTGATGTTTTGATTTAATTTTTAACCAAAATAACGCATGTGTCCAAGAACTATAGTCTAATCGGCTTTAAAATGCATGTCATTGAAAACCTTGATGCACTAATTGAGTTTGTTGGTGAAACAAAATATTCAAATGAATGTACACAAACTGTACATCTTCGAAGACCAAAATAGGTCTGCAAGGAAATTGCATGTGCCCTACCTGCTGATAGAAGTTCAGAAGCATTAAGAGAATTGTTCTTTGATATTTTCTTCAGATCCTAACATATATATTGGAAAATTTGATGCATGTTTTATGTTGTTTTTGCAGTGAATCCAGTGCACTCTTCCTTTTATCAGCTCTGATATTCCTATTGTCATAGTGTTTCAGGCACTAGGAGTTTCTACTGATGGGGAAAAATGTAACTGTGGAACAAATTGAGTCTTCCAACGTGCACGTCGTGAACATGTCTTAAGCCACCAAGATGAAGCCGTAGACTACCAGATTGACGCCCTAGGTGACCACCAAGATGAAGTTGTAGACCAACAGGTTGATGCCCTAGCAGACACTGGCAAGAGAAGCTGAGACCAAGACAAGGCAGAACCATCATCTAAAAGGAGTAAAGAAGATAAGTAGTGTACTCGTTGAAACTTGTTCTTTACGTTTTTCTCTTCTTTTTGTTCAATGCAAAAATTAGTATACGGTTAAAAAGCCTAGACCGGGAAAAGATTGTTCCCAACTTTTTAGTCATAATATTCTTCGGATCTTGCTAATTGTACTTTTTGTGCTTCCAAAACATTTTTCACCACCTGCCGTATTAAGACAAGTAATTTTCCACCATCTGCAGACCGGCAAGGCGATAAAGGGTTTCCTACACAAAGGATACAAAAAGAAAAACACGATTTTACGAAAGAAAATATAACCAAGTTCTTCTCCTTTCGATATGAGTCGTAACTTGTCTCACAAGCAACGTGATAAATAGTGTTTCTGGTGGTCAGTCCATGCTACGCAGTGCGAGCTTTTCTACTTTACACCTAGTATACCCCATTTATTCTCGTCTCCATGCTCCAGCGGTCGGGCACGTACAAGAATCTGCATTGATTACATGCATGCCAATCCAATCAATGATCTGTAGTTCAAGGTGTACGTAATCCAATCGATTCAATGTGTAATCCAATCAATGGTGCTGTAGTTCAAGAAATTAAAAGGACCAAATGCTCAAATGATCTTAATGAACTAATCACATACTTTTGCTTATTCTCATCAATACTATTAAAAGAAAAACATTATAAAAAAATCTACTTATACAAAGTTATTTAGACGAATTTGTTTGATTTTAATATTCGGACTTCTCTTAAATATAGTAACAAAATATTAATCAATAACATTATACAATATTTATCCTAAAATTAGTCTTTTTTTTATTTTGGTTTTCTAACCCACTAACTAAATTTTTTTGAACTATACTCATTAATTTCGTCCATTAACTCACGATATTTAACGCTAACTATACAAATTAATATAACATTACACATTACATAAAATTTAACACAAACTATACAAATTAATGTTGCCATTAACCCACACACCAAAAAAAAATCATTCATATACCATGGACTTCTATACATGTCTCTTTCATTTCGTAATGAGAACATTACCTATATAACTCAATATATACAAACTATACCATGATATACATCACATCAAACCACTTTTTATAATCACTAAATTATATATTACTCAAATGATAAGTTGGGTTCTTAATAATAAAGCTAACTATTTAATATTAACAAGTTTTTAAAATTTTGAACTCAGAAATTATATTACTAAATCGTAGCAAACAACATTAACAGAAAAGTTTTAAATGACTTTAAACTAAATAGATATATTCTTATAATTTTAGTTAAAAAATAATCAGCAATACTATTATCAAAATCCGGAAACAGAAAATCCTTAACTAATGAATATGCTAAGTATTTATACTATTCGAATTTTTGTTTAATAGTATAGATTATAGGGATACGATTTTGAAACGAAAAATAGAAAATAATTAATTTACTTGGTCTACAATTATTTTTATTTCCACACAAATATTTCATTTTCCCTTTTTTCTATTTACAGTCAAATCAAAACACGTCTAAGTATATTCTCTACCTATATTTACGGTAACCTACATTGATTACCAAATTTTCTATCCTAACATTGTTTAACCTACATCTACTCCACACTATTGTTATTATAAATAGTGGCATCTCTACACTCTTTTACCTCAATGCTATCAAAACACAAAACAAAGAAAAATCGACCAGCGAACAAACGATTCACTAAACATGGTTAATAATATGCAGCTATCTTTCTTGAAAGACGTCAAACCATACAAGACTGCTTGGCGGGTACAAGTGAAAGTCCTACGCTCATGGAGACAATGGGAAAAAAAGTTGGTGATTCATTGGAAGTAATCCTATCTGATGCATATGTAAGTGTGCTATATCTATGCTTTTTATTATGTAAGAAATACACTAACATATATTATTTAACCTAAATATTTTATAGGATTCAAAAATACATGCCTCATGTAAAAGGCTTACATGAGTGAACTAGCTTTGAAGGTTAAATTTGGAGAGTGGATAAACATCGACAATTTTTCTTTGACTGTTGTTGGTCGTACTTATAGAACAACCGCTCATGCCTATTGAATGTCTTTTGTTCACAACACTAACACTAGTGATTCAACTCTCCAGATAGACGACAATTTCCTTAATTTGGTTGATTACGAAACCATATTAAGTGGGAAACTTGATATGAACATCTTGCTTTTAAAACTAAACCGAACAAGAACCGATTCAAGAACCAAATGAATATTCAATTTTTTTTTTAAAATAGTTTATATATCCACAAATATTAATTATATTTAGTTTTTCAATAATCAAATATCTCAAAGATACTATTTATAAACCGAATTATCTAAAAAAACTGACATGTCTGAATATTTTTATTCAAACACATTATCCCAATTACCCGCTATTTTATCTAAAAAATTAAATTACCAGATATTTTCTCTAATAATTTCTACATTATAAATGTTACCCCGTTAATCAAAATTATCCAAAAATTGGGACGAACCGAAATCAAACTAGAACAAAATTGTTTTGGATAATTGTCAGTGTCCAACTTTATTATCTGAATCAAGCCGAAAACTGAAATAACCAAACTGATACTAAATCAAATTTCATAAATAGTAGAATGGATTATAACTCTCAAAAACAAAAATTGAATTAACCGAACCGAAAATCTAAATGACTAGATTTTCTTAGATATTAATAAATAAAATTTAATGAGGGTTGATTCGTACGTAATAAACATCGTATTTTGTTTTTCAAAAATGTTACGGCCCAGTCTAATTCAAAGATTGCGTAAATAATTTTTTTATCCAACGACTAATTTTAATTGGAGATAATTAAACAGCTTTCTCAATTGGTTTAATTGTTGGATAGAGTTTGGTTTGGTTTGATCTGGATCGGTTAATAACATTAGTTCCGGTTGAGAATCGGACCCGGAAATACTAAAGTTTTATCGGGTCGGGTTATAAACCTTTATAAATAAACTCCTCATATGATCTTTCGAGCCCGCTAATTTGATCCCTTGGCGATTCGTGCGTTGCTTCGTCGGAGCTTCTCTCTGCCACCGTGCGCCGTCTGTTCCACTCCTTCAATTGGCTTAATTCTCCTTTCTCTGGCTTAGAAGTTTTCTATACTCTCAATTAGGGTTCCAAAGTTTATCATCTAGGCTTTTGATTTGTTTGTTTTCTATACACAATTTTGACGCGTTTTCTTGTATTTTATTGGGTCGTTGAAGTGATTCGAGATTCTGGCAAGCGAATTTTCCTGGGCGCTCTCTTGGATTTGAGAGTTTTGACATGGCTGCACACAACGAGATTTCTTCAGGTAATGTATTGTTGCAGTTTAGGTCAGCTCGTGACTGTTTTCTTTTTTTTCAGATTCTAAGTTCCTCAAATTTTTTTATTTAAGTAAGTAGAAGCTTATCAGCTATGAGTGATCTTGCACATGTCCTTAAGCTATAGTTTCATTAAGAATTATGTAAATTGTGTAAATTGAGTTCTTGATTGTAACATGCATTCGCCATTAGTAGCCAAGATATTGTTTACTGAACACTTTTGGTTTGCAGAGGACGATGAAGAGTATGGGGACAGAAGCAGGGGACTTGAGTTTATCTTTGGGAACGTTGATAACTCTGGTGACTTGGATGCTGATTACCTTAATGAGGTGATAATTGCTTTTACTCTCTGCGTTTTATTGGTTATGATTGTGTATATTTGTGTTAACGATGATTTTCAATTCAACAGGACGCTAAGGAACACCTTTCTGCATTGGCTTCGTCTCTTCCAGACATAATGGTGACATTCTAACTCTTTTGTAGCCTTGTTTCTTTAAGTTCATAGCAAGAGTGAAATGCGAGTCTTTTTAAGTGATGTTTTAATCATCTTTTTTCTTGAACCAATAAATGGTTTTTCTAAACTCAACAGCTGATGGCAAGTTCAGACTGTACAGCAAGTGATCGAGCTGAGCAAGGTGATGCTCTCCGCTTGTCTCATGCAGTTTTTTTTCTGTTACTTACCTTCAGTTTTCAACGTTTTAGTTTGCATTTTACCCTGCTATGACTTTTTACCCCCCAATGAAACGTTCCTATCATCCTGGTCTTGCATTCTCTTAGTCTAACCTTGGTCTTAGTCTATTTATTACTGAATAATGTGATGCAAAGTCTCTTGGCTAAGTTGTATGCATCAAATATTAACAAGGTTAGGTGTGAGATTATTATATCTGCAACAAGCCCTGCCTTCTACATTACCAATTCCTGGTTATCAGTTTGACTAACTGTGGTTGTACATCATGTAGATTACAACGAAAAAGCTGCGGATGCTGTTGATTTTGGGGATATTGATGAAGAGTATGACGGGCCTGAAGTTCAAGTAGTTACTGAGGAAGATCATCTACTGCCTAAAAGAGAGTATTTTTCGTCTGCAGCTGCCTCGGGTAGTTTATATTCCAAAGCTTCTGTGTTTGATGATGACGATTATGATGAGGAAAAAGAACAAGAGGAGGAGAACATGCCATTTGAAGAATCTTTTGATTCTGAAGAGAGTGAATCAGGTTTGTACTTTTGGTGTCTCATTTAATTTCTTAGATATCTCGGGACCTACTGATTGTGAGACACAAAAAATATTGCCTTGTAGTTGACTTAAAGGAGGACAAGGCTTTGGATAATGAAGAGGAGGCTCCCATCTTGGGAAATGAGGAACAGATGGACACAAATGAGAAAAGCGCAACGTCACTGCCTACTCTGTATGTGGAAGATGGTATGGTTGTCTTACAATTCTCTGAGGTATTTGCTATTCATAAGCCACCACAGAAACGGGCCAAGAGAGAAAAGAGATATATCACTTATAGAGGTAAGTGATCTGGAACGGTCTTCTTATGCTTGTTTCTTCACAAATCCTATTGAGTTCCTTTGTCCCGTCCATGGATTTCTTAATATCTGAAAAAAACAAGAAAATTTCTGTAGATTTTCAGTACATCTTGTTAAATTTCAAAGGCCATTAGGTTTTGAAAGCATGCGAACTTATGTTGTTCAGTCTCTTCATAGCAAGAATATACTAGATGTGTATTTGGTGCCTCTAAAATGATGTGCTACGTCCTTCTTTTTTCAAGGCAGCTTAAGTTTTTCTTCATTTTCTCTCTTTTTGTCTCTGCATTCCTGCTTTATATAATTCATCTCTCATGCGAGTGCTCTTACATCATAGTTTTCTTTTGTACAGACAGATACAAATCTATGGAGCTTGCTGAAGATGATGAGGGGTTACTTCTTAAGAGCCATGGTAGGATCGACACTCATGTGAAACAAGCTGATCTGATTCAGCTGGATGTTACGTTACCAATCAAAGGGGATTTACAGCTGGTAAAAGCCAACACATTCGGAAGCATCATACCAGAATCGAGAGAATTTAGCAAGCTAGGACGGGATTCATGCACCATGGGTGAACTGTTGAAGCAGGACTTAGAAGACGATAAATCATCTCTGTGCCAGTCTCAGTTATCAACGGAAGTTTTTCCTCTTGACCAGCATGAGTGGGAAAATCGAATTATTTGGCAAAACTCTCCTGAAGTTAGTGGTAATTCTTTTGAAAGCGTCGAATCTGGAACTGAGTCAGAAAGCCTGCTGATTCAAGGAACAAATTCAGAGATTGAACAAGAAAGCTTAAATGTGGTGAATTCTAGAGAGCAAGCTCAAGCCGAAAATTATAAGCCTGTGTCTTTTTGTGTCAGTCCCTTGGAGTCTCTTGGCTCAAGAGGTTCCCACAATACTATTGAGTCGACTAACAAAAGTAGGCGTCATCCGCAACTCCTTAGGTTAGAATCACAGCCGGATGATCATCTTAGTAAAAATGAAGATGCTGGAGGGAAGAATTTAAAGCAGCTTAAAAGTGACACTCTTGGACGCTTTAGCAGACTTGCTTTGCAAGAGAGGGATATGGCGGATGAAGCATGGCTAGATAGCATAATATGGGAGTCAGATAAAGAGTTGAGCAGGCCTAAACTAATATTTGACCTTCAAGATGAGCAAATGGTCTTTGAAATCCCGGATATCGAGGAAAGCAAAGATCTTCAACTTCATGCTGGATCTATGATTTTATCCCGGCCTTCAAAGCCCAAGGATGTAACATTTCAGGAAGGCTGTGGATCAAATTATGGGTGCCAATTCAATATTTCTAATGACAAATTCTATATGAATGGGAAAAGCTGTCAGGAACTGCAAGCAAATGCTAATCAATTCGGTGTATACAATTTGAGAGTTCTTCATTCAGCACCAGCGATTAAATTGCAGACTATGAAGAACAAATTGAGCAAGTAAGTGGGTCACTCGAATTTACATTGTTTTTTATCTGCACACTTCAAATTGTTACCACACTTGATATCGCTCTTTTGACATCCATCTGATAATGTTGCAGTAAAGACATTGCAAATTTTCACCGACCCAAGGCTTTATGGTATCCACATGACAATGAGCTAGCGATCAAGCAGCAAGGAAAGTTACCCACCCAAGGATTCATGCAAATTGTAGTTAAGAGTCTGGGGGGTAAAGGAATCAAGATACACGTTGGCATAGAAGAATCTGTCTCTTATTTAAAAGCCAAGGCTTCTAGGAAGCTAGGTTGGTTATTTTTCTTTTCGCTTTCTGTCTAGACACGGATTCTACTTGGAGAACTTGAAGTACTATTGATTTCACTGAAAATTGTTTTGCAGATTTTAAGGAAACTGAAGTAGTGAAGATATTTTACATGGGAAAGGAACTTGAGGATGAAAAGTCTCTTGCTGAAGAAAATGTCCATCCAAATTCTTTGGTCCATATCGTACGCACCAAGGTACATCTGTTGCCATGGGCACAAAAGCTTCCTGGCGAACATAGATCTTTGAGACCTCCTGGGGCATTCAAGAAGAAATCAGACCTATCTACTAAAGATGGCCATGTTTTCTTAATGGAGTAAGACAAATTCTTACACAAGACTTACCTATCAAACTTGGAACTTTTGTTGTTTTTTTCTTAACCTGCATGCTACTTGTGGTTGTTTTGTTCTATGTCCATTTAGTGACCATTACTTTTCATCAATCTGTGTTAGGTATTGTGAAGAGAGGCCCTTGATGCTCAGCAATGCAGGGATGGGTGCAAATTTGTGCACGTATTATCAGAAGTCGTCCCCAGAGGATCAACAGGGGAACTTGCTGCGCAAGAAAAATGATACCTTAGAGAATGTGATGATTCTGGAACCTGGGGAGAAATCTCATTTCCTTGGGGAAATACAGGGTGGCTGCAGTCAGTCATCTATTGAAACAAACATGTACAAAGCACCTGTTTTTCCTCATAAGTTGCAATCAACGGATTATCTGTTGGTCCGGTCTCCTAAAGGAAAGCTCTCTCTAAGGCGTATTGACAAGATATTTGCTGTTGGACAACAGGTTTGACTTTTGCAAGATTTCTCTCTTTATTTTGGTTTCACGTTTTAACTGTTATAAAGTCGGCATGCTGAGATTGTATCTTCTTAGGAACCTCGAATGGAAGTAATGTCTCCTGCATCAAAGAATCTGCAGACTTATTTGGTGAACAGGATGTTGGTCTATCTGGACCGAGAATTTAAGCATCGCCACCGTATTCCTGCAGATGAGCTGTCAATCTTATTTTCTAACTTATCGGATGCAGTAGCCAAGAAGAACATGAGACTTCATGGTATTTTTCTAGAGGTAATTGTCAGATTCTCACTTGCGCATAAGTGGTGTCTAGAGTTGCATGCCCACTATTTCCCTCTTTTTACTTTTTTTGGCATATCATCCAAGCTACCTTTTTATATTATCACACTGACCTCTTACATGGACTAAAAATGCAGAGGGATAAAAATGGCCAAATTTTCTGGTCCAAGAAACATAGGTTTGACAAGATTCCACATGAGAATGAGTTGAAAAATCTTGTGGCGCCAGAAGATGTAAGTCTCGCTTTTGTGTTCTTTTCATGTTTCATGTTAGTGAGCTTTCAGAGCTATTTCTGGAAACATATATTTCAAGATGCATTCTATGTTTTGTTGGCCTAGGTGTGCTCCTATGAGAGTATGCTAGCTGGGCTATACCGGCTCAAACATTTAGGGATCACACAGTTTACATCGCCTACCAGCATATCAACTGCATTGGCTCAGCTCCCAGATGAAGCCTTTGCCCTTGCCGCTGCTTCACATATTGAGAGGGAGTTGCAGATTACTCCATGGAATCTGAGCAGTAACTTTGTCGCTTGTACAACTCAGGTGAGTATCATTTATCTGTATTGGGAAGTTTTATATGCAGTGAGTTCTTATCTTTATATTGTATCCCCTAATCCATGCACGGTCCTTCATCCATTCTCATTGCTCGAGCGATACATTAATAGTACTTTGCAATAAGGACTATGATCTATTTTAGCTCTATCTTCTCTAGTTTTGTTACTGAAACCTATCTCTGGAAGTGGATTTGATGTGCATTCTCTCGCTACTTGCCCATTTCGCTTCTCATTTATCTTATTTTCTATTTTGGATTTGAGTAGGACAGAGCAAATATAGAACGTTTGGAAATTACTGGAGTTGGCGATCCCTCTGGGCGTGGTTTAGGATTCAGCTACGTCCGAGCTGCGCCAAAAGTACCAGCTGCAGGTGGACGTATGAAGAAAAAGGAAGCAGCGTGTTGCGGAGCCCCAACTGTAACTGGTACAGATGCTGATCTTCGTAGATTAAGCAGGGAAGCAGCTCGAGAGGTTCGTTTCTTTATTTTAAATGTCTATGAAACACAGAAGGACATTCTCGTCTATTTTTCTATTTTCCCGTTTCTTTTAGCCTTGTATAAAACGTAAAGCTCATCTAAAATTTTGACCAAGTGAGATCTCTTTATAGGTTCTTCTCAAGTTCAATGTTCCTGATGAGTTAATTGCCAAGCAAAATCGATGGCACCTGATAGCTATGATACGCAAGCTATCGAGTGAGCAAGCTGCATCAGGTGTACTTAAGGTTGACCCTACGACAATAGGTAAGTACGCCCGTGGCCAGAGAATGTCTTTCCTACAGTTACAACAGCAGGCCCGGGAAAAGTGTCAGGAGATTTGGGATAGGCAACTTCTGTCCCTTTCATCTTGTGATGACGATGAGTCTGAGAGTGAAAATGACATGGACTCCTTTGTCGGAGATCTGGAAAATCTACTTGATGCGGAGGTGTGCGAAGAATCTAATACGTCTAAAAATGACAAGTTCGATGGAGTCAAGGGTCTCAAGATGAGACGGCGACCCTATCAAGTTATGACAGACGAAGAAATTGAAGATGAAGCTGCTGAATGTGCCGAGTTATGCCGATTGCTGATGAAAGGTACGTGCTTTCAACTAAAGCATTCCAGCTATTCAGCCTAAGATTTTTTCCTTAATGAATCACTGGCCGGTGGTGCTTATCTAGATAAGGAAAAAAAGAACATGAATGCTCAATTTGTCAGAAAGGACAATGTCAGTGCCAAGAAACATATTGCCACCCGGCCTGATGCATCTTTCTTGGTGTCTAGGAGCACCTTCAAAGACACAACAAAGGTCAGTGTAAGTTTCAAATTTTTTAAACCCTTTCACTCTTTTGTTTTTTGCTTACTGTATCAACTTATCAGGTCTTGCATTAGCATAATATGGTCATTCTGAGGTGATGTCTGTTCTATCTATCTAAACCAGGTATACAAGGAAAGAAAACCAGTGAGAGAGAACTTCTTCTGTGGAGCCTGTGGTCAGGTAAATTACTTGTTAAACTAGATTATGCATCTAACATTGAATCAAAGGAAAAAACAACGCTTGACTATTATGTTCATGGCCAGCCTGGACACATGAAAACCAATAAACACTGCCCAAAATATAGAGCAACTACAGAACCACATCCCGAAGGCATATATGTGAAGAAGTCTTTTGGGACACCGAGTTCTTCAGATTATTCAGGCCAGGTCAAGCTGGAACCTATCAAAAACAAGAAGACTGCGCCAAAAAGTCCAATAAATGTTCCTGTAGATGACGCTCCGAAAGGAGATAATTCAACTTCCAAACCCGGAGGTCTTACTCTGAGGGTTAAGTGTGGTATACCCGCTGAAGGGGTGTTAGATAAACCCGGTTCTGAAACCCCAAGACTTTATGTGGAAAAACCTGAAGAATCAAAGGTTGAATCTAACAGACCTTTGCATTCATTGATGCCTGCATCCATTAGAGAAAGAGGGGAGAGAAAGTCTCATAAGCCTTCTGTGTCTGGACAATCATTGTCTAGTGCAGAGAGCAATCAGGCTGCATCAAGCAGGCTTGCTATTTCAATTACGCAGCCATCATTGCGCGTGGATAAAGAACTCGTGATACAGCGGCCGAAAGAAAGAGAACAGCCTCAGAAGAAACTTGTTATAAAACGTTTGAAAGTGATAACTGATCATGACCGGACTAGTCGTGAAATGAGTTCACAGTTTGAGTCCAGGAAGACAATGAGAATAGCAGAACCAGAAGGTTTTCAGAGGAAGCAGAGATTTATATTTTCAGAGAACTCAATAGACCGGGGACCAAAAGAGGATAGAGTATGGCAAGAAGAACGGGAGATAAGTACGGAAAGGCACAGGGAAGCAAGGTTGAGAAGAGATTACTATGAAATGACTGTATCAGAAGAGGCCAATGAGATCACAAGATACGAAAGGGTAATGCAGAGTGAGAGGGAGGAAAAGGAATGGCAAAAAAACAAGAAGCGAAAGAAGCTACAACCGGAAGTAATAGAGGGATATCTAGAAGATTATCCTCGTCGAAGAAACGATAGAAGATTGTTAGAAAGAGATGAGAAAGTCAGAAGCCACTATGTCTCTGACTTTGAAGAGTACGCACCTCAACCAAAACGACGCAAAAAGGGAGAGGTATTATTCTCTTTTACTTTGATCACTTTATGTCATTGCTTTCACTGTGATACATGATCCTATAAGAACTCATCTTGGTTTTATCTCTTCTCTATTAATTTACCAACAGGTTGGCCTAGCAAACATCTTGGAAGTCATAGTGGACACACTAAGAGCCAAAGAAGTAAACGTGTCGTACCTCTTCTTGAAACCTGTATCGAAGAAGGATGCTCCAAACTATCTTGACGTTGTGGAACGCCCCATGGATCTGTCGACAATCAGGGACAAGGTACGGAGGATGGAGTACAGAGACCGAAAGCAGTTTAGACATGATGTCTGGCAGATCAGGTACAACGCTCATCTTTACAACGACGGGCGTAACCCGATGATACCGCCCTTGGCAGATGAGTTGCTGGTGAAATGTGATGGCTTGTTGGATAGGTATAGAGATGAGTTAACAGAAGCTGAGAAAGGTATAGTAAATGTCATTGACTGATTTAGAATGGAAGCTGCATGTGTCCTATTTTAACATGGGATGGTATTAAGTTTCCATGTTTCAAATAAATTTCTAATATTAGTAGTGACTAGTGAGGATACATTTTAGAAATTAGAAAAGAAGGCAGTGTAAACGAAAATAGTAACAACAACGAACGATTCTGATGTATATTGAAAGTAGTCCTCAGGTAGGTCATCAAGATCAGGAACTGACGGGAGAGTCCTCTAAATATACCACTATTGGACTACAAATGTTTACGTCTATTAAAAGTTGATTAAAAAGTATCAGTTATTTTCTTTTCTTTTAAATTTGATGTTTTTAAGTTTATAGTTCAAAAATATAAAAATAAAACTTATTGATAAATTTTATACAACGTTTTGAAGTAATATTTCAATATATTATAAATATGATTTAATTGAAAATACAAAAAATTTGACGATCATATCCCCCACTAAAGAAACCACGAGAAAATAAATTTAAAACTTTCAAGTGTTTTGATAAAAGAATATTTTCAACTGATTTTCACTTTTCTTGATGTTGTCGGCATGTTGTAGGTACTAAATTTTTGAAATGAGATTCTCTGTTTTGTCTATTGGTTACTTTTAGAAATGTTTTCTTATAGGTACAATTTTTTTAAAATAGTTACCACTACCTTAGAGGCTAAGACACAACATTAAGTCTAATCTTGAACAATATAAAGTAGGAGGGACTTCAACAACTACGACTAAAAGCACGTCGCATGTGTCTCATGGGCTCTGACAACATATGGTTAAAGTTTAAGAAAACATTAGTTTAGTAGCCAAATACTCCTTAGGTTGGTAGGCTGAGTCGAACTCAAAAAAAAACTGACTGGATAGCAGTATTGGACTACAACGGTTTTCATCTTAATAAATATTTGCTTGGCAAAGTATTCTCAGCTAATTTTGTTTCTTTTCAAATGGTATGGTTAGCTTGTAGTTCAAAAATATAGAGGTAAAACTAGTATAAAATATACATGCAATGTTTTGGAGTAATTTTCAGTAATCTTCTAAATTAGATTTAGTTAAACATGCATCGAAATTATGTGTTCACATCTATATGGTAACAAAGTGAGGATCTAGTTGTTATATACGAATAATTTTGACGATTAAATCCACTGAAAATAAATTTAAAACTTTAAGTGCTTATCCACTTTTCTTGATGTATTTTTCATGCGTAGGTAATAAAATCTGGAAATTAGATTCTCTATATTGCCTACTGGTTACTTTAAAAAATGTTTTTCTTATAGGTACTAAATTTTTAAAAATTACCACTAGCTTAGACACAACATTAAACAACTACAACTGAAACACGTGTCATGTGTCTCATGGGCTCTTAGAACATATGGTTAGCTAATTTTATTGCTTAGTTTAATCAAGGCTTGAAGCTTAAAGTTTAAGAAACAATAGTTTATATGCTCATTGCAAGTAGCAACAATCTTCATTTTTTTTTCGGACTTAGGCATCTTTAGTGTATGGTGCTACTTCCCATCGACTATATTGATTTTAATCTCAACCTCAACCTCTGGGATTAAGTCGAATTACATAAATCACCCCCATTTTTTATTTGTTATTTAAAACCCTTAATTATCTTATTTTCGCGACGATCATTTTGCCTTGATTAGTCGATTAGCTAACTCGTTTTATGTCACCTAGAATTATGGCCTTCCCACCATACATAATAGATCGTTTCTTGGAACAAAAGTTTCAGAAGTATGTGTACCCATCTGACCAAGACGTGCATCAAGATTTTCTGTTGGCCGTCGTCTTATGGTGTTCATATCGTTTCTAATTATACTTTGGATTTTATTATAATATCTTCAATTTGAGTAAGTTTAGTTTCACACTATATTTGAATATGAATTAGTATTGGAACTCGTTTTTGACAAAGTGGTGTGGACCATTATTTGAAGGGTTTTTCGACGGAGACGTCTGTCGAAAAAATTGGAATTTGGGCACAATGTAATCGTCACCGTGAGTACTATGAGATAGTCTATCCGTTTGTCAAAATCAGAGTTATTTTTGAATGAGAAATAAAGTTTCAAAGTAAATGACATGAAAAGGTTATAGAGCTTATATTTGGCTAAATATGAAATTTAGCAAATATTTCACTTTGGATATTAGGTGTGAATATTTTTAGATTTGTTTAAAAATTAAAATATGAACCTAATAAAGTATATTGATGTATTTGATGATTTGGTCAAATAATCTTTATGGCTTTGATAAGAAAAACGTATGTTGGTGACATGGTAATTAAAATTTTCATTGATGCAATTGAATGCAGATTAATACGTTTGTTGACTCCATTATTACACAATGTGTTGCCGTATTTTTTCAAGTATAAATAAGAGACTTGTGGTAACTCATAAGGAAGAAGAAAACGAAGCAATTCCTCACATTATTATTTTCTTCTTTTCTTTATATTTCTTTGAGTGTTATAGTATACATAAAACAAGTTTCGTTAAGCTTCTGATAGAGTGATGCAGATCAGAAGATTTTTGCAGTTGTATCTTGGGACTCATTACGTTATTGAACCGTCGCACTATAGGGCATATTTTGAGTTAAAGAAAGAGATAATATCTCTACTCTGCGATTATAGCATCCTCTTTTCTTATATTTTGGTATAATCATATCATTTTAATTCTTTACAATATTCAGTTATTCGTAATTTATTTATTATGGTTCTATCAATTAGGACGATCATATTGTTTTAGCAACATGCTATGTTGTTATTTGCAAATATCGCAAAGTTAATGACATATATATTCATTGTTGTAAAAATTAGTTAAACGACATCTAATCGACAAATCGGATATAAGCGAAATATTTTTTTTCAAAATCAATTTTCTTAAAAAAATTGGTATAAGCGCTCAAAATATCAGCATATGTGTCCATCTAAACAATAATTATATATAAGACGCCTAGTCACCCTCTAGTAGTATTTAGAACATTCATATTCCACTTTATGTAATAAACAACTATCAATCATTTGAAATAAAGAAATGAGTAATAATCATTATCTTATGCACTTTACGATCAACACTTTTTGATCTTTTATATTGAGAAACAATTTTGATTGCTCATAATAAAGTATCAACTTACATCATTTGATGTGTATGTAAGTATATATTAATCAAAATCTTAGTCAGCCTTACACTGCAAAGGGGAACACATAGTATTAATTATATCCACGCAAGTTAATCAGAATATTAATTAAAATTCATCCAAAATCAACATCAAATTGTCTTGATGTCCTCGTGTCCTATTGGTGCATAATTTCCGTCCTGATCCATATCAACCAAACGCGTATGTTATTATATATTTAGACATACCGTGTATAAGTTATTTACTAAAAAATATCACAACCATCATCCATCACGTGCATTATGCATGGACACAACGACCATTTGCAGACTTCGATAAAAACTCTCTCGTTGCCAAAAAAAAAAAAAAAAAAAATCTCTGATTTTAGATTAAGTAATTAGTTTAGCTAATCGTTGTTGACAAAGAATATCTTTTTTTTTTCTGACAGCGAATATAACTAATTTTAGTTATTATGTATTTTAATTCTACCTAAATTTTTATAAAATGGTTCAGTATGTTACAAGTAAAACTCTCTCGTTGCCAAAAAAAAAAAAATCTCTGATTTTAGATTAGGTAATTAGTTTAGCTAATCGTTGTTGACAAAGAATATCCTATTTTTTTTTCTGACAGCGAATATAACTAATTTTAGTTATTATGTATTTTAATTCTACCTAAATTTTTATAAAATGGTTCAGTATATTACAAGTAAAACTCTCTCGTTGCCAAAAAAAAAAAAAAATCTCTGATTTTAGATTAGGTAATTAGTTTAGCTAATCGTTGTTGACAAAGAATATCCTATTTTTTTTTTCTGACAGCGAATATAACTAATTTTAGTTATTATGTATTTTAATTCTACCTAAATTTTTATAAAATGGTTCAGTATGTTACAAGTAAAACTCTGAATTTTCATACAGAAATTAATAATATTGGTTAAAGAATCAGTTAGATTAATATTTCTTATAAATAATTATAAAATAAATGAATACTCAAAAATGCGTACGTATAGAACCTTTCTTTTGCATGCTCGTATCTAGAACAAGTATATACTTATATATGTTTTCTTGTCGGTATACAATATATGTATATATACGCCCCTATGTGTTAATAGAAACGTTAGACACATACTTACACATATGTAAGTAAAGAAATGCCCCCAAAGAATAATGGCCCTTCGTGTAAACCAAAGTACACTAAAACATCTTCCGAGAAAATTTTCTAGCGAACCAAACAGCCACGTGGTATATCTATCTACCAATTATTAAATTTATCATAATCCATACGAATAATAGTATGGCTCTACGTGAATGTGTATAAATATAGCTCGCCTTTTGCAAGTAAAAGACATCACAAACACAAGAGATCTCAAGACGCGGAAAACATAGAGAGAAGAAACATATACCTCAAAGGCGCAAAACACACACCAAAGAAGAAGAACACAACATGGTGTCTCAAAAGCTGGAGATTTGCATTGAGTTAGTGAAGTTCGCCGTTGTTTTTGTAGCCACCGTGGCCGAATCAGTTGAAAAGGCTTTCCGTAAGCCTTTGCCGGCGCTTCCGGCAGCTCATGATGGTCAACGGAATAGTTACTCGGCCGTTCCTATTCCTCTCGTTGGATTCATGTGATGAGCTGTTTTTTTGTTTATTTTTTTCTTTCTATTTTTGGGTTTTGGCCTTGTTTAAGTTAGGAGTTCTCGTGCCATGTGGCGTTTTTGAAGTTGTTGATTTGTGAATAAGAATCATGAAAGAGTTACAGATGAATCTAATCGTCGAAGTTTATTAAAAAAATGGAGTATTAATCGCTTTAGCTTCCTTAAAGATCCTTTGAATCTACTAGTCTACTTGTTTTTTGGTCAAACCTTACTTCTTTGGATCAAACATTAGAGTTTACACAACAGAGAATATAGTTTTGAGCTGAAAACAGGGCCTCCTTGGCCAGTTTGTCACCTCTACATTACCCTGCCTAGGGACGAATTCAAAAGAGATAGATGACAGGGATCGACTCAACACGCCTAAGTCATGGAGGATCCCTTGGAGGGCCATCACAGACTTGTTTCCTGCGACAAGATAGATCAAAATTTTAGAATCTGAAAAACAGACAAAGTTGTTGATTCCACAAGCTATAGCAGCTTCTATCACTGCTTTGAGGGCAATTGCTTCAGCAACTAAAACCGAGGCTATTACTTCAAGCTGAGCCTTGGACCAGTATTGAGCCCGCGGGATCGGAGATAGTCCATCTCAGTCCACCTGCACACGAAGAACTATTTCATGCTGCATCAGAATAGCATATGTAGGTGTCCCTTTGTACCTGAGTTTGAGGCTCTATTGCTGAGAAGTCTTTAAGCGAAGCAGAGAAAGGCTTAGCCATTGTATTTGAGTCTCGCCACATCTTTGCATTTCCCATCTACTAGTATCCCTCTCTTAATCAGAGATTCACCAGCGCAGAATTGTTTTTGAGTTTCCAGAGAAAGTTTTTATCTTAGGAGAGCATTGAACATTCCACACACATTGTCTCCAGTTGAGACCATCCTCTCTTCCTATGTTGTTGAGCTTTGTCAACGCATAGTCTATCTTCGTCGAGTACGAGCCGGAAGACTCCATCAGCTACGCCAATTCACCCTTTATAAGGAAAGAGCCCGGTACTAGCTTCCTTATTTGACCAACGTACCGAGAAAGGTGAAGTTTGATTTTCTCTACATCCCAGCTTGCTGTTCCAGGAACAAAGAGGTCACCAACCGTAATATGTTGAGAGTGAAGCGAATGAGGACCTATTGGCCGAATTTGCTTGTGGAAAGCCAGTTATCATTCCATACCCTGACTGATCTACCATCACCTATAATCCAGCCCACTCCTCTCTTAATAATATCTCTTCCCGCAAGAATACCTCTCCAACCATGTGAGCGCCATTAGGGGTTGAGCAGTCAAGTATGTTTTCTGATTTACAAAACTTGTTCAAGAGAGTTTGACCTAGCAGAGATGAGGGGTTTTTAAGGAGGTGCCAGGCGTGCTTAACTAGCAAAGCGTCTTTGAAATCTTGATTTCTTTGAATCCTAGACCTCTGGCGCCTTTTGGGAGGGTGAGATTATTCCATGAAACCTAACACATCTTCTTAAGATCCGGTTTAACTTCCCATTAGAATCGTGTGAGGACCGATTGGATTTGTTTACACAAAAATTTGGGGAGCTTGAAACATGACATTGTATAGATTGGCATAGACGCTAAAACCGTTTTTAGAAGGACCATTTTCCCTGCTCCAGATAGATATCTAGTTGTCTAGCCATGAGATCTCTGTCTAATTCGATCCACTATACTCGCGAAGATGTCTCCTTTGCGTCGGCCGAAGTGTTCCAGCAAACCCAAGTACTTTCCGATACCACCATTATTTTGAGTATTTAGTTCCCTTTTGCCCCGTTGAAGCTACTAGTCTACAACTTTGGAAAATTGCAATTACAAATATATTCGATAACTTATGATATTTAATAAGCCTTCTAGTATTGTTTTCTATTATTGATTAATTTTAAAAAATTTCTCAGCCATTGTAAGGTGAGATTGAGAAAATAATTAAAGTCTTACACAAAAATAAATACAACTACTTGAAAAAGGAGAAATACAACCACTTTCTATAACTATGTGCAATGGTAATATCATTCTTTTTTTGTGCACAAATTTCATCAATTAAAGTGTAAGGCACTTCTAAGGTTACACCCAGAAGTATAATCGATGGTAAGATAAACAACAATAACAATAGTAAGACAATACAACATGGTAATATCATTCAACACCGTTGTTTTATACCTTTTATTGTCCACATCACCTTCGCTTGCTTTCTCTCTTCCATATAATCATTCAACATTTATATTTTACAACAATTTTATTTTTAAAAACTAAACATCCAATTATATTTTTTTGTTCTTTTTTTATGTTTTTCTTTATAAATGCATGTCAATAATAATTACAAGCTAAAACTAAAATAAATAAATAAAACTTAATTAATTATAAATATTTTCATTTTAAATTATAAAAACATAATCTATTTCATACAAATATTATTTATATAATAAATTATTTTTGAATAATATTATAATAAAAAATATGTGTCCAAATCAAATAAAGTAAATCTTTATTTATAGATCACAAAAAATTATGAATTTTGATATAAAATATTAAAAAAAAAAAATCTATTTGCTACATTAATATTCATTTGAATAATTGAGTTTAATAAAAAAGAATATTTGATCACTGTGAACCCCAATTTTTAATTATTCAACTAGTTGAACTAATCCAACTAAGATGAATCCACATCCTCTTTTTCTCAATTTCAACATCATCACTCCACTCATTCAACAGTTGAATAATGCACTCAGTATAAGCACAAGACCATGAGCAATGAGGTAGTTGAATTGAAGATTCAACTGTTGAATCTATACAATGAAGTTGTTGAATTGCAAAATTACATGTGGATTCAACTGTGTTGAACCTTTCAACCCGTTGAATACAATTGAAGTGAGGTTTCTTTTGCCACATTGCAAAATGTGATTAGAGAAACTTTTGAGAAAGTTAACCACATCCTTTCAAACTATTAAAACTCATTTTTTTGATAGTAATTTTTTTCAGATAAAATTTATATCATAATTCGTGATTTTTAATGATCTATAATAGACACTAATCTCATTCATTTGGATACATGAAAAAATACAAGTTTTACTAAATTTTTAACTATTAAAATCTCAACAATTATTATAATAAAAAATCAGTTTTTTAAACACATCCAAAAATATACCAAAATTATTATTTAAAATATAAATAAAAGATAAAATAAAAAAGAAAAATATTGAAATTATTTTCTTTAGTTACAATCCATGTTATTGTTAAATATATAGTTATTAAACTATAAAGATAAACATATGAATTAAAATAATAAAATAGGGTGTTGAGTTTTATTAAATAAAACTATTGTAGAGGTCAAAAATGAAGTGAATGTTGAATAATTAGATAGAAGAAAGAGAAGATGATGTGGAGTGCTAAAAATAAAAAATAAGGTGTTAGAATTTACAAATCATTATACATAGTCTAATAAGAGCATATACAATAGACATGTTAACTTTCAACAGTTGAACACATGCAATGAGGCTGTTGAAAACCCAAGATCTGATGTGGATTACTTCTTATGGAATTTATTAAACATGTTGAAAGAGCATAATATGAGACCCACCATGTCGATTTTCTCTATTTCAAACTCCACGGACATACAAAAATCTGATCGAAAATGAACATCTTTTCTTTAAGAAAAATAAAAAGATTCTATTGGCACATGTGTAAAAATATCATTGGTTGATGGAATTTTATAAAATTTGTTACACCCTAATTACTTGAGATCAGATCATATCAAATAATATTTTTTGATAAAAAATATCAAAATTTATAGGTTTTTGTGGTCTGTAAATAGAGATTTGATTCATTTGATTTGCATATAGGAAAAAGTCAGTTTTTACTACAATATTATCATTATTTTTAAGAAAATATATTTCAAGCTGATCAAAAATACTTTTTGTGTTAGTAGTTAAATTAAAATTTATTTAATTTTAAGTTATTAGAATTTTAAATATATTTTAATTTTTTGCTCATAAAATCTAATTATAAAAGAAGAAAAATATGAGATAAAAATGATGTGTAGAGTGTTGAATTTTATGAAATAAAATTATTAAAGGTGTAAAAATTAAATGAATATTGAACTAATAGGTGGAAAAAATATAAGAAGATGTGGAGTGTTAGAAGTGTAGATTAAGATGTTGAATAGTTTCAACCATTGTACATAGCCATTGGAGAAAAATGCTGAAAATAGCGAGGTGTGTGAATTAAGTTAATTGGTTTCTGAAAAAGCAGATGTCAAACTCTTAGAAGTGGATTTGAATTGTGGAATTCTTGACATGAATTCAAGTCTCAGATAAAACATGTAACCATGTCCAAGTTCTTCAATAGAGGCTGGTGAAATTAACTTTTAATGTACATAATGAAAATGTGTTTTTTTTTTAACATACGGTTTCATTTAGTTTTCCAGATATAAAGCTTGAATATTTTAATTAATTAGTTAATTTTCGATTTATTAGACTTTAACCTTCTCAGGCTTCATAGTGTCATGGTAATTAAAGTGTTCAACTTAATTTGATTAATTTATGAAAATTATTTAGTTAGAGTTGCTAATGTTGAAAAGTCTAACTAATTACAAAATGATGATTATCTACAAAATATAATTAAGTAGACCCAATGGTTCTAGCAACATAAGAATCGTAGGGATTAAAACAAAATGTTAAATCGGTATATGTCAAATATTCATTAAGCAAACTTCTTTTCAAAGAGAAAAGGCTGTCACCGAGATCGAACGATTTACAAATTATGATCAGAATCCTGGATATGCTCCCCTTCGCATGGGTCCAGTACCCCATGGTTAAGATGATTGTTCTTGATCATCTGGAGCTGAAACATTTTCATCAATGAGTTGTCTTTTTTGGACACAACAAAATCCAATTTATTGACCTAAATCTCTCGGGCGTGAGCACAAGACTTATATCTATATTTTCGTTGCTTAAAATCGTTGGGGCCGAATCAATAGTCCCGCCAATTCAATGTCGTTCAAACAGTGCATGGTGTCAGTCCAAAAGTGGTAATCAAGATAAGATACCAAATATGAGAATGAAATAATTAGAGCAACTCCCAATATTGATATCTCACCATGAAATTCTCAAAATACATATCTATACACATATATATAGTATCTTAAAGTTATGAAAAACTCAATTAAAAATATCTACGTTTAAATATATTTAAATATAGTTAATGAAATAAAAATGGGCCTCACGACGGAAAGTGCAGGAGGTTTAGAGCATAATTATTGGGGGGTTCTTAACCAAAAGTAGTGGTTGGCCCCCTAAGAACCCCCTCTAAAAGTTCTTAATTAAGAACCGTGTCTTACACTGTTTCGTGGATCCACTGCCACGTGACGGCCCACGATTGGTTTGTTTTAATTTTCTTTTTTTTTTAAAAAAAATTGAGAAAAAGTAAAAAAAAAGCTAAGAACCCCAAAGAAGGGTTTTAGCAATAAACATGCTCTTAGTAGGCTCATCTCCAAATATAATCTTAAGTCTAGTTGTGGAGCTTGCTACCTAACCAACTTACAAAAACTTTTAGAATTGTCGTAGAAAAATATAAATACTAGTGTTTTACGAGGAATGTTGTTTTTGAAACAAAACGCTTCATGTTATTCTAGAAGTGAAAAAATAAGCATGTAAGAAAGCATAGTGTAACAAGGTGGGGCCAGGCATTAGGGCAGTCACAAAAATAGCCATACGAACCTTATCATGGCCGATGAAATAGCAAGCCCACCAAAATTTTGTGTATGTGCCACCAGATCACCTTCTCACCCTCACATAGACTCTTCATTAGGCTCACAAATGGTCCAATATACTCGGCGACCTACCGGAGAGTCACAGCCCGACGTAGATCGATCACGGATGTCGCCAAGTCGAATGCAGTTGCGTTGTGGCCTTGAAATTATAACATTGGTATGTCTTTATGCCAACATTAAGTCCCATGACCTGCCCCATGAACCAGAACAAAATGGACCTGGCCATGTTGCAGGGGTCGTGGTCAGTGACCTGGCGTTTTCTCTGCATCCGCCCATGGTCGTGGTATGGCGGAGATAGGGCAGTTGTATACTTGTATCGTCCGTTCAAAATAACTAGAAGTGGGATCAATTAGCTGTTTGTTTTGCGCTCCATTTTATTGGGAGGTTGTGATGAACGAATGTTGCCTTTACAAAAAGATTATATAGTAGCACTAAATAACAAGGTGTTGACAAATGGAACATTTCTTATGTTTATGTCACAGACAATATATAATTTAATATTCTTAGAAGGAATTATATAAACAGATAGTGTACTAGATGGAATCATTTTCTTGATTTGATCTTTGGAATTTTTATTTTAGTGTTATACTACTAATAAAGATCTTTTCTTAACTTTTTTTTTTGTTCTTCAGCAATTCGTATATATGGATTTTATTACACTCAGAGACAGTTTATAAGTTTAATTTACACTATGAAGCAGTTTGTGTTATTAGGGTAGTTTTTCTTAACCAAGCTCATTTCCTAGTTATAAACTAATCATTGTTTACACATTTTTTTCTAACTAAATCTATTCAAACATTAACTAAATAGAACTAACACTTTCTACACACTACGCTACCTAACAGAAAGTGGACCCCATATAACTTTTTTTTTCTTCTTCCTCCAAAGTTTATTATTTTCTTTGAAAAATCAATTTTGCTTCTTCAACAATTTTATTCAAGAAATCTTGTAACTAATCATTGTTTTTATTATTTGATTTATATTTTGAGATATGTGAAGTTTCATCTTTCATGGCGATGTAATAACGATGTATACGACGAAGATGTTAACGATGAAGATCATTTTAAGCTTCAACTATGGTGTTCTAACGTCTCATATCAGTCTGCTATGTTCTTGTGCCGAAACTACTAGTGAGCCTCAGGCAAGCTCGATCTCCAAGCCATCGTGTTCATCTTCTTCGTGATGTCACACGACGAATCCGGTCTGTCGCGTTCTCACTCGACTTAATTCCGAGCATCGTATTCTAGATCCTTCTTCCTCGTTGTGATTCATCATCGTCGTCATCTCCGTTCCTCTCTAGCGCGCCCTTCAAACATCAGGAAAAGCTCGAGAGAAACAATGGCTAACTTTGGCATTTTTGCAAGTCCGGTCCCTTAACTTTCATATCATTCGATTTTAGCCCCAATACTTTTCACATGTGAAGATTACTTCTAATACTTGAATCACTTATCTTTTCACATGCATCCCAAATGAATCACTCGTGTTTATGCTAGGAGATTTTAGTTGATATTGAACGATATTGGCCGTTCAAATATCCAAACTTTCAAATGAATGATAAAACCTATTTGGCGTACAAAAGAACCGGTGTACATATGAGTTTTTGTAAAATGTTGTACATGTGGACAGTGAAACATATGTGTACATGTTAACGACATAAATTATTGAATCGTTTTACATTTCAATCATTATATAATATTCGATGTACACATATGAATATGTACATATGTAATTTTTGTACACATGATAACTAAAATCTTTGCAGGTGAAGATTACTTCTAATACTTGAATCACTTACTTTTCACACACAACCCAAATGAATCACTCGTGTTTATGCGAGGAGATGTTAGCTGATATTGGATGTTATTGGTCGTTCAAATATCCAAACTTGCAAATGAATGATAAAACCTATTTTGTGTACAAAAGAGCCGGTGTACATAGAAGTTTTTGAGAAAAGTTGTACATGTGGACAATGAAACATATGTGTACACGTTGACGCTATAAACCATTGAATTGTTTTACATGCCAATCATTATACAATGAACTGGTGTATATGTGAACCGTTGTACATTTTAATAGTGGACTTTTTGTAGTAAAATGTGATATCAATGTTTATAATGGACTGTTTGGCTATACATTTGATAAATAAAATAACATAATTAGTTGTCAAATAAATATATGTTTAAAATTTACTCAATGGAAAAAATTAATGTTATGGTTTGAGCATTTTAAATTAATAAGTGGAGGTGAAAAGGTTTTTGTGGGAAGATTTGATTTTAGCGGTATGGAGGAAAGCGTGCATTCGGTTTAACGTGTAAACATGATTGCATTATACATTACTTTATTAATATACGATGTACACATGTGAATACGTACACATGTAATCTTTGTACACATGAGAACTTGTACACGTGTACGTATGTACACAAACTGATATGTATGACCAATTGTAATTTTTGATTATAATGTATATCTAATTATTATTTTAAATGAATTTATTCATTACAATTTTTAATGGTAAGACTATTTTTTTGAGTCAGTTTTTATTTTCACAAAATCATCTCAAACTCTTGAAAATATATAAAACCATGTCATATTAATTACAAATCAAAAATTTATTTCTACATTTGTAGCTACTAAAATTTTGCTAAAATGATGTACATATGAACATTTTGGATCATGGTGATATCCTATGATTTTATTGATTGTTAATATTTTCTTAATATATATTTTAGTTCATTTCAGCTTTTAGGTTCAAAATTGCATTTTAATAAATACTTGTAGTTTTACTGTCTAAAGTGCACAATATCAAAATTCAATCAAATTTATAAAAGAAATTTGTATGTTTAAAGAGTTTGGTGTCAAATTTAGAAAAATAAAAAGGTATAGGGACCTAAGATGCAAAAATATTACAGTTAGACAAAACTCCCTAGATTTATGAAATTAGAATAGACATTCTCTGGTGGTGCTTCGAAACGATGACAGCGGCGACAACAACGATAAAGATAAATAGAGGACGATGAGGAGTGGAGTTTCTAGATGAGGCTTGGCGGTGGTGGATCGAGCTCACCACATCTCGACGATCAACGTAGATAAAGTGACGTTTGTTGTTTGTTAGAGAAGAAGAACAATAGTGGAGGCTAGAGTGAGAATAAGTGATGGGTCCTAATAATTTTATTTAGTTACGCTTTAGTTAGAAAAAAATAAAAATAAATTAAGAAAAAAATATCTCAGTAGCAATAACTGTCTTTTAGTGTAATAAAAATTTGAAATCTGTCTTTGAGTGTAAATGACTCATTTTGATGTTGTATTTTTCTTTTGTTCTACTTTACCCCATTTTTAAAATAGAAACAGTTTTCATCATGCTAACGAAGAAATAGCTAGGGTAGCCCATCAGTTTTAAGAAGAAAAACAACTATTTATTTTTAGCATTTTTAAGAAACCAAAACGCTAACGCCAACTGAAAATGTGTTTACAACACATAAATAATCTTTTTTATATGTTCCACGAATTCTATATTAGCTACTACAGTTTGCTATATTTTGTTTTCTTCCTAAAATAGAAAAGAATCGGTGGTTTATGTTTGCCTATCTTTCATTAAAGGCTTTGAGTCCACAACATTTATCTATTAAGCAAGCTATTAGGCCATTCCTAAGGTTTTTCGTCACCATGACCCGAAGAACAATGGAAAAGCCTTATGGCTGCTTCCTTCTCCTCTTCTTCTTTATCATTTTCATCATTATACATTCCACAGCCGGTCTCACTTATGAGGAAACTTCATTTCTCACCAAACGTCAACTTTTGGCTTTGTCGGAAAACGAAAACCTTACTGATGACATGGAATATGAAGTAGATTTAAACCTCAAGTTTGCTAACAACCGACTTAAACGGGCTTATATCGCCCTTCAAGCTTGGAAAAAAGCAATATACTCTGATCCTTTTAACACATCGGCTAACTGGATCGGTCAAAACGTGTGCTCTTATAAAGGCGTGTTCTGTGCACCGGCGCTTGATGATCCAAGCATTATGGTTGTGGCAGGTATCGATCTGAACCACGCAGATATAGCCGGGTATTTGCCTCCCGAGCTAGGCCTATTAACCGATGTCGCCTTGTTTCACATTAATTCTAACAGATTTTGCGGAGTGATTCCGAAAAGCTTATCGAAACTAACATTAATGTACGAGTTTGACGTGAGTAATAACCGTTTTGTTGGTTCATTTCCGATGGTTGCTCTTTCTTGGCCAGCTTTGAAGTTTCTTGACATAAGATACAACGACTTTGAAGGAAAACTGCCACCAGAGATCTTCAATAAGGGTCTTGATGCTATTTTTTTGAACAACAATAGATTCGAGTCGATCATCCCTGAGACAATTGGGAAATCGACTGCTTCCGTCGTGACATTTGCTCATAATAAATTCACCGGTTGTATTCCAAAAACCATCGGGGATATGAAGAATCTCAACGAAATTGTATTTATAGGGAACAAGTTAAGTGGTTGTTTCCCGAATGAGATCGGTTCACTGAACAATGTGACGGTATTTGATGCAAGCAGCAATGATTTTGTTGGAAGTTTGCCGTCGAGCTTGTCAAGCTTAACCAATGTGGAACAAATGGATTTTTCTTTCAATAAGCTCACAGGATTTGTCATAGATAGTATATGCAAATTGCCAAAATTATCTAACTTTACATTTTCTTACAACTTCTTCAATGGAGAGGCTCAAAGTTGTGTTCCGGGAACAAGTCAAGACAAGCAGTTCGATGACACAAACAATTGCTTACAAAATAGACCAAAACAGAAGTCTGCTAAGGAATGTTTGCCAGTGATTACTCATCCTGTGGATTGTAGTAAAGACAAGTGTGCTGGTGGTGGAGGAGGAGGCGGCGGATCTAACCCATCACCAAAGCCAACACCTAACCCAACAAATGTACCAGAACATAAACATAACGTTAACCCACCAAAGTTGGAAGAGCCATCTAAACCAAAACCAGAGGAATCTCCCGAACCACAACAACCTAGTCCAAAACTTGAGACACCAAAAACATCAGAGCCTTCTACACCAAAGGAACCTACACCAGATGCACCAAATCAGCAACCTCCTAAACCGGAATCACCAAAACATGAGTCACCAACATCAGAACAGACGAGACCTAAACCTGAGTCACCAAAACAAGAGTCGCCTAGGCAACAACCACCAAATATGGAGACACCACAAATGGGATCACCGCCAGTATCACATGATCCTTACGAAGCATCTCCTATAAGAAAACGACGTCCTCAACCACCGTCAACCGAAGAAATACCATCATCACAATCTCCACCAATACACTCCCCTCCACCACCTCATGTATTTTCACCTCCTCCTCCAGTCCATTCTCCTCCACCACCTCCGGTATACTCTCCCCCACCACCAGTTTATCGGCCACCACCTCCAGTATACTCTCCTCCACCGCCTGTCCACTCTCCCCCACCGCCTGTCCACTCTCCACCACCACCACCAGTTCACTCTCCGCCACCACCTGTCCACTCTCCACCACCACCACCACCACCAATTCACTCTCCGCCACCACCAGTTCACTCTCCACCACCACCACCGGTGTACTCTCCGCCACCACCAGTTCACTCTCCGCCACCACCAGTCCACTCTCCTCCTCCACCAGTCCACTCTCCGCCACCACCACCAGTTCATTCACCACCTCCACCAGTCCATTCTCCACCACCACCACCACCACCACCAGTCCGCTCGCCACCGCCTCCAGTTCACTCTCCACCACCACCAGTTCACTCCCCACCGCCTCCAGTTCATTCTCCTCCGCCTCCAGTCCATAGCCCTCCACCTCCATCACCTATCTATTCTCCTCCTCCAGTTTTCTCACCGCCACCAAAACCTACAATAAGTATATCACCAACAACATCTCAAACGGAAAATGCGCCAACACCTTTACCGGAAACAGAAGAAGACTCATCACCAGTTCATGCTCCAACCTCAGAAACTGAGACTGTCGGAGAACCAACAGAATCAGAATCAGATATATCACCAGTGTTCGGTTCGAGTCCTACTTTGACACCAATCTCTGAGCCGAGTGACGCTCCAGCTCCAATTTCTCAGCCAGATGTATCTCCAGTACCATCTCATGAACAAGTCAAAGCACCATCACCATCGACACAAGAGGTAAAACCACCAGTTATAACTGCACCACCATCAAAGAAAGATGATGACAACGATAGTTTCATTCTCCCACCAAACATTGGACATCAATATGCATCACCACCACCACCAATGTTCCCAGGTTACTAAACCAACCAACCTTTTTCAATATTATTTTTGTATCAAATTTGTTTCAAAATATACATTGACAAATTTGTTCAATGTAATATCTAAGTAGATGATTTTTATAACATTTCCATAATTAACTGTAAACATGTGTAATTTTATGTCTATAGAGTAAATTCATCACATTTTTTGAACTTTTATCTTTTTAAGATATCTTTTTCTTTTTTTCTGTCACTTTGTATCTCAAAGTTTGTTTGTTTACTTTCCAAAGTAATCCCATCAATAAGAACCTTAAATTTCTCACCTCTGAAGTTAAAAACTGGTATATAAGCTTCATTCTTCTTATGGACATCTAAGAATAGTATAAACTCTCCTGACATGCCCAAACTTTTTTACTTCTAATAAATGGAGGATCAAAATCCAGTTACCATCCAAGCACCACAGTATAGACCGGAATTCAATTTTCATCCCTAGCTAACCTTCCCAAAGTGTCAATACTGTTCTTACTTTTCCCATCCCATGTAGCCAATATTGAGCGTGGTGAATACTTAAAAGAGAGATTTGCAATATCATCCTTCTTCTCATCACAAGAAGCCAACGTTAAACCTTTCTACAAGTCGCGCCTTGTCGCAAAGAATAACTGGGGAGTGAAAGTTTCAGGCAGCAGAAGTGTTTTAAAAATGCTTTACATGCATTTTTTTTCCAAGAGCTTAGTTTTTTTGAGAAAGACGTAGTTGTTCAAATTATACACACACACATTTCCTACGATCTTGTAATTATCTAATGAGCGTGACCAATGTTTTTGCTTTTGTATCCGTAATCATATACTTTACAATAATCTGTGTAACTAATTTAAACCAAGATTTTCCTTTCTTATAGTTAAATAAATGCTTTTGAAGTGCATGCGAGATTGGAATCTACTTTTGGATATTTTACAGCGATTTATGCTACTTCTCAACTTTTTATTTGTCATCGATCCATTTTTTTATTTCTAAAAATGCACGCGAACCCGGGAAAAGGAGTACAACAATATTGTATACGACTACTCTCTTTGTTTGTTTCCATCTCGTACATTATTCTAAGGATAGATTCTCAGAAGTCAGAACTAAGCTTTAGATAAACTAATTTCCATTCAACGATAACATTTAGACCGATGCCTCATAGCAAGCTACTGAAAATTTAAAATAAGTTAAATTTAATACGTGAACGATAAATACTTGTTACTAAACTACATAACATATGTAAAACTTCGTTTCGGAATTTAGGTTTAATTGTACATGCACAATTTTAGTTTAAACATGTTAAAACGGGATTTATGCATCATTGTAGTCGGATATAATATAAATATGTACATGCACATATGTATTTGCTGCATTTATATA
>CAJHQP010001842.1:0-100996 GCA_905132765.1 Moricandia arvensis
TTTTCTTACTGATTACTATTTCGGGTCTTTAAACGCAGCTTTAATCAGCTGTGTCAGAGTGCCACCCACCGCACTAAGATTTTGATTCATTATTAGATGGTGCGTTTTCAATTTGGTGCATTAATTATTTTATTTTATTTGTTTGATGTAACCAAACTTGCTTTTATTGTAAAGAACTTTCCTTCTTGTGTCAATTTTGAGCAATATGTTTTAGATTCATACACTTTGTAAATGAATGATTTATATAGTGTTATTTTGAAAGTTTTAAAATATTAACTGAAAAAATTTAAGGTTTAAAGCGTCAGTTTCTCTTATTTTTCAAATTATTTTATGCGATTTTTCTAATATTAAAAGGGAATTGAGAAGTCCCATTATATCCGTTCTGCCATAGGCTGGAAGTTCAAATAGAGCGTGTTTGGTCAACGAGAAGAAAAATACATTTCTGAGTTCTATAACCATTTCTGACATAATGGAACTTTTGACCGTCATATACGAGAAGATGACTTTTTAATGCTACTGAGAAAGATTGTTACATACAATGATACAAATACTATCTACACTAATCGTCAAAGAAAATATTTATTTTTCGTATTTTAAATCAGATAGCTTAGAAGTTAAAACAAACATGCTAGGGTTATGCTTTTCTAAATTGTCGGCCACCACGTTAAAGTAAACGAGCTTAAGAGTTGGGTTCAAAAATACCATTAAGCTATTTCGTCGAATAAGAAACATATCAATCGCAAGTATTTTCATTTAGATATAAAAACACACTCGTTATAAATTAAAATTAATCCATGATCTGAGTAATACAACATGTTTATGGTCGTAAATTTGGTAATACTAATTCTTCTTACCTATCGACAAATACTATGATCGTTCAATAATTTAAATTTAATCTCTTTTGGGAGCTTCTACTACCAAGACAATAAAGTTAAGACACGTGATTGGAATGATTCATGACAACATGATTAAAGAAACCACTCGTGGCAAACAATCATACTGTGTCTAACTTTTGGCAGATGAGAGCATAGCAATTTTTTTGTGTTGTGTTAATGGTGCAGCCAGGGATTTTTTATAGACTTGTGTTAGATGCTATGATGTAATCTTTGGGTAAACGACGGGTGGCTTGCAGTGCCGGCTTAAAATACGTACTCACATTGCAGTTACCTTAAGTTTTTTTTATCTTATTTTTAAAAGGAAATTAATGTCATGCTTTACTAAAGAATTAAATATTAGGGTCTTGGTTATAAAATTTCAATAATATAACTAAGTTTTTGTAAAATTGCCACTTAACACAAAACCCACATAAGATTTGAGCCAGACTTGTTGATTTGTCTCTAGAAATCACTAAATGGTAACTATGCGTTTTATGTATAGAACTAGCGATTGATTGTTAAATGAGAAACGCAGTTGATACCTAAGCGTCAACGAACTATTTATTTATTTTTATAGATTTTACGTTTATATTAAATATATTAGTTTTTAAATTTAATTATATATTTGATAAATTATAGAAAACTAGAATTACAAAAAATAAGACAAAATTATAGATTTATAATTATGTTACTTATTGTTTAACTGATTTAAATCAGTTTAGATCAATTTTTAAATGATTTAAATTAAATTATAAAAAACAAATCTTAAGAAAGTCATTTTGATTATGGCTAATTTACTGTCTAGACTGATGACTAAACACTGCCTACACCGATTTTTAAAATATTGGTCTCTAGTGATACAATATATTTTTCTACTATTTTCATACTCTACAACATTTGGTCATGCAATCTTGAGGGTTATATCTATGTTTGTGCATGATATATTTGCACTAGCTTAATGTAGTATTGGATATAGAATCTATCTTTGTTATAACCGATTGATTTTATACACCATCTAAAAGAAATGGTAAAGATATTAAAAGTAACTTTCTGGTTACCAGAAAAAATTAAGATTTATTAATCTAAAACTCTTTTATTTTGGTAAGACAAAACTAAACCAATAACATTAGCTAGTTTCTAAATTCGATCATTAAGCATATCTTATCCAACTACCTCGTATCCAACTTAACGTAAATATCATAATGTCGGCCTCTATTGTTTGATTTGTTTCTCTCCAATTTTATAATTTCCTCTCTTTTTGTCTTTCTCATCTGGTAATAGTGTATTTTTGTGGTGGAACTCACGCTTTTAGTGACCTCATGGGCATTTGATCTATAGCATTACAAGAAATCTAAATCATTCTAGAGCTGTCAGTTTAACATTTTGGGATATAAGAAAACTAAAACAATAATAAAAAATTGAGAGGGAGGAAAGGATGAACGTGGAGTGAGTGCCATATGAATGTAATTCATAATGAGGAGACCAAGTTAAGAGGACTGTTGTGTCAGTCCGTTGAGCTACATTATTCATTAACATAACTTTTCACCAAAAGGGCATTTGGTCTAGTGGTATGATTCTCGCTTAGGGTGCGAGAGGTCCCGAGTTCAATTCTCGGAATGCCCCTTTTTTCTATTAACTCCCTGATATGATAAGCAAGATGAAGATGACTTATGTGTATCTCATACTCAATAATGTAAAGGGCATTTTAACAAAGAGAACAATTTTTTTTGACATGAGATAAGACTTTCACCATATGACTACATGATCAAAATAACTGATAGAACAAGATGCAGACTATATCATTACAATCAGATCCACTAGCTAAGGTTCCTTGAACTAACAGCCACATCTCTCTCTAGCCAAATCAATCCTAAACTGATTCTAGTTCCCTCAACTGCAATGGTGTCTTTTCAAGCACAAAGAGCAAACACTGGTATTAAGAAAATGGAGTAAAAACACAACATTCCCTTTTGTTGAAGATTCCATTTGGTATGATTCTCGCTTTGGGTACGAGAGGTCCCTGAGTGGATTCTCATAGTGCCCCATCTGACCTTTTTTTAGCAATGCATGGTTTGAATACCAGCTCAATCGTAACAGAGAACTTTCTTATGTTTTTGGTGCCAAATCTACAGAAACTGGTTCTGACATTCCTTGGCTTTCAGGATTCAGATCTGTCTTGATAATATTCCAACCAGTTTATGCAAATGGTTTATGTTGCAGAAAACAAAAGCAAACGCATTTTACAGGTTAGTTAAAGTTCCAGCCATAGAAAAAAAACAAAAGAGGTAGTATAGAAATTTCCAAGGAAGGTTGGTTTGACATTACGTTACATCAAAAGTTGGTTCAGATTGTCGTTTAGGACGCAACAGGTGTCGGTTTCAATTTTTGGAATCTTCAACAAGAGCATCATCATTTAGGCCACACAATGTTGAAAAGCTAAAGAAGAAAACACTAAACAAAGACTTTTTGGAGAGTCATGGACCTCATGGTGCCGCCGGAGACTAGACTGGAGAGCTCGAGACCACACATCATGGTCTTTCCTTTCCCAGCACAAGGCCACTTACTTCCACTACTAGACTTAACTCACCAACTCTGTCTTCGTGGAGTCAACGTCTCCGTCATCATCACTCCCGGAAACGTCCAATACCTCTCTCCTCTTCTCTCCGCTCATCCCTCCTCCGTAACCTCCGTCGTCTTCCCTTTCCCTCCCCACCCTCTTCTCCCTCCCGGCGTTGAGAACGTAAAGACCTCGGTAACTCAGGTAACCTCCCAATCATGGCCTCTCTTCGTCAGCTTCGTGACCCTATCACCCTCTGGTTCCGTTCTCACCAAACTCCTCCCGTTGCTCTCATCTCCGACTTCTTTCTTGGATGGACACAAGATCTTTGCCATCAGATCGGTGTCCCTCGCTTCTCCTTCTTCTCCTCTGGCCCTTTCTTGGCTTCCGTTCTACAGTTCTGCTTTGAGAATATCAAATCAAGAACGAGGGAACCGGTTTGTTTCTCGGATCTTCCTCGTGCCCCGGTGTTCAAGGAGGAGCATCTTCCGTCGGTGTTTCGACGCTCTCTTCAGTCACCGTCGCAGGATCTTGAAACCCTTAAAGCTGAATATTCCATGAATTTTTTGAGCTACGGTTGCGTTTTCAATACGGCAGAGTGTTTGGAAGCTGAGTATTTGGAGTATGTGAAACAGAGAGTTGGTCACGACCGGGTTTTCGGAGTTGGTCCGCTTTGTCTACTCGGTTTGGACCCGGTTGGTACGGTTAAATCCAGTTCCTGTCCGGTGCTGAGTTGGCTTGACGGTTGTCCAGAATGGTCAGTGCTGTACATATGTTTCGGAAGTCAAAAAGCGTTGACCAAAGAGCAGTGTGATGCTCTGGCTCTTGGACTTGAGAAAAGCATGACCCGGTTTGTATGGGTGGTTAAGAAAGACCCGGTACCCGAAGGTTTCGAGGAACGGGTGGCTGGTCGGGGAATGGTTATAAGAGGGTGGGCTCCGCAGCTTGAGGTGTTGCAACACGTGGCGGTTGGAGGGTTTTTGAGCCACTGTGGATGGAACTCGGTGCTTGAAGGGCTAACGAGTGGAACCATGATTTTGGGGTGGCCAATGGAGGCTGACCAGTTTGTGAACGCCAGGTTGCTGGTGGAGGATTTGGATGTGGCGGTTCGTGTTTGTGAAGGGGATGCAACAGTGCCTGACCCAGATGAACTTGGTCGGGTGATAGGTGAAACAATGGGTGAGAGTGGACGTGAGGTTGGAGCTAGGGCGGAGGAGATGCGCAGGAAGCTAGTAGGATCAGTGACAGAAGGTAGCTCTTTTGCTGATTTAGAAAGACTGGTTCAAGAACTTGCTCTTCTTTAAGATTCGGTGTCTTGAGACAAATAAATAGTCACTGTCAAGAAGCAAATGATTATTAACAAACATATATGTTCCAATTATATTACGGCCGGATCATAGTTTCTGTTGAATATTTTTGCAAACATCACTTCCACATACCTTTACTTTGGTGTCAGATGATTAACAATTTGCACTAAAAGAAGCTCTTCTTGAAATATTCTAACCACATGACATCACACACCACTCAAGAGTATGCTGCTTGATTCTACAAGAACGAGCTGCAGGAAAAATGTAAAAAAGAATTCAGCAAAAACACAAAAGGCAATGCACAATCAAACGTCAACACTTTTTTTCTTCATGTATTACATCATCTAGGGCATTTGGTCTAGTGGTATGATTCTCACTTTGGGTGCGAGAAGTTCCAAAACTCTCGCAATGTTGATAGGTTCAAGAATGTGTACTACAGACAAAGGAAGAAAGGAGGTGAGAAGAAGGAAACAGAGCAGGCTGACGTGGCTTAGTCGTTGATATTTCAAATAATAGAAGTAACTAAGCAAAACTTTGGAGTGAAGTAGAGGGTTTGCAGTTATACTATTCGATTGTAACTAGTATAAGAATAGAGAGAGTGTGTGAGGAGTACTCTTATGCTTGTTTGTTGATTGTGGAGACGTGATGAGTCTTTACTTCGTGATCGTGATGAGATCACTGATGAGTTGAACAATCGATATGAGATTGTGAGACGAATCAAACATTCAAGCTATTCTATTCAATCAACGAGATTCCTTTTACTTTTCTCTGTTACAGATAGCTAAAATCTATCAGTGGTGCGGTGAAACTGGTTCGATCTAATCGCGATGGATTCTCGACGTTCGTCACCATCAGGAACGTCGTTTCAGTTGGATTCGCCGGATGCGGAGGTTTCGATGACTGATAAGGTGGATTTCTTGTCCGATAGTCACAAAGTGCTGTTACAGAAGACGGCGGAATATAATCAGAGTAATGAACAACGTTTTGCGACGCTGGAGAACGGAGTTCAACAGATTCTGAAAGCGTTGGGGAAGAGACCGATATCGGAAGAACCAGAACAACAATCTTACACTCCGACGTCTTCGATTCCGCGTTCTCAGGTACCAATTCTTAACTCAGAATCAAACCGGAGTTCTCAACCGTTAGGTTATCGATCTGGTGATTTGAATCTAGCTGGTAGGGATAGTATGCTGAGAAAGATCGAAATGCCGTGTTGTGATGGTACTAATCCGACGGATTGGTTGGTGGATGTTGAGCATTTTTTTGCCGTCGGTCATTTCCGTGAGGAGGAGAAATTGGATTTGATCCCTCTCTGTATTGAAGGAAGGTTGAAGAAATGGTTTGCGTGGGTTCGTCGTCGGGGAGGTTTTCGGAATTGGACGGATTTTGTTCAGCAATTGTTGGTTCGGTTTGCGGAATCTATCGATGATGAACCGAGTACACGGTTGTTTTCTATTAAACAGACTGGATCTGTGGCTGATTATGTTTCTGAGTTTGAGGTATTGTCTACTCAAGTTCCAGGGGTGGAAGACAGACACTTAGAGCGAATTTTTTACAATGGACTTTGTCCCGAGATGAAAGAAGTGATTAAGATAAAAGATCCTCAAGGTCTTCAGAATTTTATTGCGGTGGTTCTCAAGATGGAAAGGAGTGCGTTCTGTAAGGTGCTTAGTGGGGTGACGAGTACTGAAAGTACAGGAGTGACTATGCGTGGGGGCCAAGGTACTCGTCCGGGTGTGTTTCTTGGTAATCAAAAGAGTGCCAATGATCGACAGAGATTGGAGAATGGAGCTCAGAAGGAGAACATTGCTCCTAATCGTTACGGTCAACGGCCAAGACAACAACATACAGATGCTGAATTGGATGCGATGCGACGAGATAAGATTTGCTTCAAATGCAAGGCTCCTTGGTCTCGTGCTCATGATTGTCCAAACAAAGCATTACGAATTATGACTGTGATCAATGGTTTAGAGTTGGAGGTAGTTGATCAACTGGACGCGGAGTATGTGGAAGAAGCGTTGGTCACACATGAAGTTCGTACTCTCTCTTTCAACTCGTTTATGGGAATTGATTCTCCAAAGACTACTAAAATGAGAGGTTGTATTAACAACAAAGAGGTGATTGTCATGCTCGACAGTGGGGCATCTCACAACTTTATTTCTCCTAAAGTTGTGACTAGGCTACAATTGAAAATTTGTGCTGCTAGTAGCCTTGATGTGTTGTTGGGTAATGGAGTGACGGTACATGCAGTAGGAGTATGTCCGTCTGTCACTTTCACACTTAATCATAACAACTTCACATCCGACTTCATCTCTTTAGAGCTAGGCAACGTGGATGTTATTTTGGGAGTTCAATGGCTTGAGACACTTGGGATCTGCGAGGTTGATTGGAAACAACAAGTCTTTTCCTTTGTGTATGAGGGAAGTCGGATTACCTTGTATGGCGATCAGTCCTTACATTGTAAGAAGCTCTCTTTCAAGTCATTATCTCCTGTCTATTGTGAGAGTCAGCAAGGAAGGGAAGGACTTAGGACTTTCACAATGGACACATCCATGATTCTAGCAGATACTCCTTACTTGACTTCGATGATGGTTCCTGCTCTGTCTGACCTTTTGACTACATTTCACGATGTTTTCTCAGTCCCTGTGGGTTTACCTCCATTTAGAGGTAAGGAACATGCTATCCATTTGGTTCCTGGGGTGACTTCAGTCTCGGTCAGACCATATCGGTATCCACACGCGAGTAAAGTTGTGATGGAGCAGATGGTTGCTGATATGCTAGCTTCAGGGATCATCAGGCCAAGTACAAGTCCATTTTCAAGCCCTGTTTTACTTGTAAAAAAGAAAGATGGATCTCATCGTTTCTGCATTGATTATAGGGCCTTGAATCGAGCTACCGTGCCTGATAAATATCCTATACCAGTCATTGACGAGTTATTGGATGAACTTCATGGTGCGTGTGTTTTCTCTAAGTTGGATCTTCGTTCTGGTTATCATCAGATTCGTATGGTTGAAGATGACATTAAGAAGACAGCTTTTCGGACTTTAGAGGGACACTACGAATTTTTGGTTATGCCGTTTGGCTTAACAAATGCGCCAGCCACTTTTCAAGCTCTCATGAATCTGGTTTTTAAGCCTTTTCTGCGGGATTTTGTGTTAGTGTTTTTTGATGATATCTTGATATTCAGTATAACAATGAGTGATCATGTGCGGCATTTACAGTTGGTGTTGGAAGTATTGAGACAACAGAAGTTATATGCGAATCAAAAAAAGTGTTCTTTTGGGGTGTCTAGAGTGGAGTATCTTGGACACATTATTTCAGAACAAGGGGTGGCAACAGATGCTTCTAAAACAGCTGCAATGAACAATTGGCCGGCACCAAGAACGGTGAAGCAATTGCGTGGGTTTTTGGGGTTGACAGGGTACTATCGGAGATTCATCAAAACTATGGCGTCCTGGCTCGTCCTTTGACTACTTTATTAAAACGTGATCAATTTGTGTGGTCTGGCGAAGCACAAGAAGCTTTTCTCAAGCTGAAGCAAGCGATGGTTCAAGCTCCTGTTTTAGCTTTACCAAACTTTGACACTACTTTTGTCGTGGAGTCGGATGCCTCTGGTGTCGGTGTGGGTGCAGTGCTAATGCAAAATAAGCAACCTATTGCATATTTTAGCCATGCTCTCAGTGATAGAGAGCAGTTGAAGCCAGCTTATGAGAGGGAGTTAATGGCAATTGTCATGGCAGTTAGGAAATGGAAGCATTATCTTCTTGGGAGGAAATTTGAGGTTCACACGGATCATAGAAGTCTGAAGTTTTTACTTGAGCAGAAGGATGTTAATCTGGAGTATCAGAAATGGTTAACGAGATTATTGGGCTTTGACTTTGACATTTCTTATAAACCAGGCTGCGAGAATAAGGCTGCCGATGGACTCTCAAGATGTATGTCTGTTTCGGTGTTGTTGCTAGCAGTGACGGTTCCATCGGTATTGCAGTGGCAGGATTTGGATAAGGAGATTCAGGCGAATTCGGAGATTCAAGAGACAATATCGAAGTTAAAAGATGGATCATTAGTTTCGGGTAAGCTTCATGTGATCGATGGCAGGTTATGGTCTAAACATCGTGTGGTGATTCCATCTTCTTCTCGGTTTATACCCTTGATTTTATCCGAGTCTCATGATAGTAAAGAAGGCGGGCATTCGGGAGTTTTAAAAACGGTGAAACGTGTTCAACGTTCTTTTTATTGGAAGGGGATGTATAAGCTGATCCAGGAGTATGTGGCTAACTGTACCATTTGTCAAACTCATAAGAGTTCTACCTTGTCACCGGCTGGTCTTCTTCAACCTTTACCTATTCCAAGTCAGATTTGGGAGGATGTGAATATGGATTTTATTGAGGGATTAACTACTTCGCGTGGGGTTAATGTTGTTTTGGTGGTAGTGGACCGGTTAAGCAAGTTTGCTCATTTCGTGGGTTTAATGCATCCATTTACATCTTTGGATGTTGCTCGGGTGTTCGTGCAGGAAATAGTCCGTTTACATGGCTTTCCTAGGAGTATTACATCAGACCGAGATAGGATTTTTCTGAGTTCCTTTTGGACTGAAGCTTTCAAGTTGGCAGGCACTAAGTTGAACTATAGCACAACATTTCATCCTCAAACGGATGGCCAAACCGAAGTGCTTAACCGTTGTTTGGAGACTTACTTGCGTTGTTTTGCTTCTGAGCATCCGCGGACTTGGAGTGCATATTTGCCATGGTCAGAATATTGGTACAACACTACTTATCACAAATCCTTAAAGACTTCTCCATTTAAGGTGGTTTATGGGAGAGATCCTCCGGCATTAACACCTTTCGAGATGGGGTCAACGAAGAATTTTGAGCTGGAACAGTCTCTGGTGGCTCGGGATGAGGTGTTAGCAACACTGAGAGAAACGCTAACTAAGGCACAACAGATTATGAAGAGTCAAGCTGATAAGCATCGCAGAGATGCGGAGTTTGTGGTGGGAGAGTTGGTATATCTGAAACTGCGGCCGTACCGGCAGCAATCGGTGGTTAAACGTTTTTGTGCTAAATTGGCTGCCAAATTCTATGGTCCGTATAAGGTTTTAGAACGCATTGGGGCGACCGCTTACAAGTTGCAGTTGCCCGAGGGAGCTCGGATCCATCCGGTATTTCATGTGTCGCAGATTAAACGAGCATTGGGGTGTCAGGCAGAAGTGTCGGAGCTGCCGCTTGTGTGTCCGGGTAGTGCTGTTGTGCCGTTGGAACCTGAAGATTTGGTGGATAAGAGGTACAGTTCAAAGGGAGTGTTGGAGTTATTGATTAAATGGGTTGGAAGATCTCCGGTGGAGAATACTTGGATGAGCTATCAGGAGTTCTTGTTGCAGTTTCCAGATTTCAAGCTTGAGGGCAAGCTTGATTTTGTTGGGGGAAGTATTGATAGGTTCAAGAATGTGTACTACAGACAAAGGAAGAAAGGAGGTGAGAAGAAGGAAACAGAGCAGGCTGACGTGGCTTAGTCGTTGGTATTTCAAATAATAGAAGTAACTAAGCAAAGCTTTGGAGTGAAGTAGAGGGTTTGCAGTTATACTATTCGATTGTAACTAGTATAAGAATAGAGAGAGTGTGTGAGGAGTACTCTTATGCTTGTTTGTTGATTGTGGAGACGTGATGAGTCTTTACTTCGTGATCGTGATGAGATCACTGATGAGTTGAACAATCGATATGAGATTGTGAGACGAATCAAACATTCAAGCTATTCTATTCAATCAACGAGATTCCTTTTACTTTTCTCTGTTACAGATAGCTAAAATCTATCAAATGTCCCCGTTGACTTTTGAACAGTGTGTTCTGAATGGGCGCTAAGTTTTTGTAACTGATAGTTGCTTCCCGCACCATCATATATTGAAATATTAGTTTCCATATTCTGATTGTATTACGTACCATTACTTTCAGGTCAGATGAAATATATTTGGACAAAAGTAAGCTCTTCTTGAACCAGTCGAACCAGATAACATCAGATATCCCTTTACTACTGTGAAGGCAAATGCTCTCAGTTTCTCCAAGAATAGGCTGCAAGAAACAGAAAAAGGGATCATGCCCAAGTTATTAAAGTTACAATACACAAGGCAATCGAATTTCAAAAACAGTTGCCACAAATTAACAAATTAAGTACATCAACCGTAGGGCATTTGGTCTAGTGGTATGATTCTCGCTTTGGGTGCGAGAGGTCCCGAGTTCGATTCTCGGAATGCCCCCCTTGACTTTTTTAAACTTTGGTAGGCTAATTAAGTTTTGCTATTTAAAATTAAAATCATATTCAACTCAACAGTTGAACAGGGCCTAGAATTCCATCATTTAGTATACAAAAGATCACGACACCATACCTTTGCTTTCAGGTCATATGACTCAGATATCCAACCAGATATCAGAAAATGCAATGCTGCAAGATTCTCCAAGAACTAGCTGCAGGAAGTGATGAAATAAAGGGAACCACCTAAGTTGCAAGAATTTGAAAAACAAGTACTTCAAATGAATTACATCAACAACCTGGATTTTGGTCTAGTGGTATGATTTTTGCTTTTGGGTTTTGCGTGTAAGATGTCCTGAATTTGATCCTCCCCATCAATTATTTTTAAATCATTTGGTCTAAACTCCCCTCTCCCCCTCTCCCCTCCCAAACAAACGTAAGAAATATTGTTCTTTAACAAATCCTTATTCTGTACTAGAAGATTCACATTTGAAACCTCCAAAGGCCATAAACTATGCATTATACATCAGACATTGCTTAACACCAGATCCTAATTGTTTGTTTGTCATCAGATCAATTGGCTTATGCTATTAGAGTTTTAAACCACTTTCCTATAAGCAAATCAGCCAGAAATGGCTCTAGTCTTATCACCTGCAGAACACCAAGAAGCAGCAGAACTATGCATTTAGAGGATGTATCTCGAAAGCAGCCTTTGCTTTAGCCTTTTTATCTTAACTACACCAAGAAACTGAGCACTCGTTCTATTAGCATGCTTCAAGCTTTATATCAGTTTTCTAAATACCATGAAGAAGATCCCATAGATCAGATCTAGGAACATCTTGCTAAGAATAAAATATTTATAATGGAAAAGTCAACTAAGAGAAACTAAAACTGATGATGACTTTGTAATGTTTTCTTCTATAGCGTTTTGAAGACTACAGAACATTAGGGCATTTGGTCTAGTGGTATGATTCTCGCTTTGGGTGCGAGAGGTCCCGAGTTCGATTCTCGGAATGCCCCCATTGGCTTTTTCAACACTGGGTATTCTGAGTGCAGCTAAAGTTTTGTTACTGACAATTCTTTCCTATGGTGCATCTCATAAAAGTTCATGTACAACTAAAAAGATTAGTCCTAGAATTTCATTTTCAGTAAATTCCAAAGATGATTGCAACATATTTATTGACGAGATGCAGCTGCAATGGTGGTTTTTATGTTTTGTTTTTTTCAAGTGGGAGTTGGAGGAGGCATTATCATTGATCAAAACTCTTCAGGGTATTTGTATTTCAGCATTTCATATATAGAAGTATTGCTTTTCTAATTTTTGGTGTATCACATACCTTTCCTTTCAGGTCAGATGATTGAGATTTGAACAGTAGTAATCTCTTCTTGAACCATTCGAACCAGAAAACTTCAGGTACACTTCACTATAACAGATTAACAGCGCAAATGCTGCCAGTCCAATAATGAGCTGCAGGAAACAGAACAAAGTAAAAAGCCCAAACACAAAAGATAAGGTCAACTGATTTTTTTTTAAGTTACTTCAATTGAGTTTCATCAACAGTTGGGCATTTGGTCTAGTGGTATGATTCTCGCTTTGGGTGCGAGAGGTCCCGAGTTCGATTCTCGGAATGCCCCTGTTGACTTTTTGAACTTTGGTATGCTAATTAAACTCTGTTATTGAAAATTATGTCCTCTAGTGTCAGATCTTCAAAAGTCATATTCAATTCAACAGCTGACCAGTCCCTAGGATTTCAGTATTTCACTATCTAGGTTATCATAAATGATCACGGCAACACACCTTTATTTTCAGGTCATATGATTGAGATATCCAACCAGATATCAGAATGTGCTATGCTGTCAGATTCTCCAAGAACTAGCTGCAAGAAACGAGATAAAGTGAATCACCTAAGCTAACAAAGTTACAAGAAATTGGAAAACAAGTACTTCAAACACATTACAACAACAAGATCTAGTGGTATGATTTTCGCTTGTTAATGTAATTCATGTTATTAGTTTTATAAATACACTTTACATTATTCATCAGATCACATACATAAGACATTGCTTAACACTGATTGAATATGTGGTAAAGGTCCATTACTAAAACCAGATGCAAATTGTTTCCTAGTCATCAAATCAATTGACTTATATTCTTAGAGTTAAAAACCACCTTCCTATAAGCACATCAACCAAAAGTGGCTCTAAGCATTTAGAGGATGTATCTAGAAAACAGCCTTCCCTTTAGCTTTTTATCTTAATTACATTAAGAAACTGAGCATTGGGTGTATTAACAAGCTTCTATCTTTATTTAAGTTTTCTAAATACCATGAAGAAGATTTCAAAGATCAGATCTACGAACATTTCAATAACATTCATCAGGGAAAAGTCAACTAAGGAAAACTAAACCCAACATTGACTTAGATATGTTTTCTTTTATAGTTTTGAATTCAACTACAGAACATTAGGGCATTTGGTCTAGTGGTATGATTCTCGCTTTGGGTGCGAGAGGTCCCGAGTTCGATGCTCGGAATGCCCCAGTTGACTTTTTCAACAGTGTGTGTTCTGAATGCAGCTACATTTTTTGTTACTGACAATTCTTTCATATGTTGCATTTTATAAAACTTTATGTACAACTAAAAGATTAGTCCTAGAATCACAGTCACTGCAACATACTGATACAAGCTTATGGAGGAGTTGCAGGAGATATGGGGGTCTTTATCTGAGGTTTTATGTTTTCAAATGGGAATAGGAGGAGGTCCGTTATCAAATAACTTCAGGGTATTTGTATTTCCAGTTTTCATATATGAAAGTATCTGTTTTCATATTTCAGTTGTATTACATACCTTTACTTTCAGGTCGGATGATTGAGATTTGAACAAAAGTAATCTCTTCTTGAACCATTTGAACCAAACAACATCAGGTACCCCTCACTACTACAACGCAAATGCTGCCAGTTTATCCAATAATGAGCTGCAGGAAACCGAACAAAGTAAAAATCCCACACACAAAAGATCAGGTCAACTGAATTTTTTTTAGAAGTTGGTTCAAATGAGTTACATCAACAGTTGGGCATTTGGTCTAGTGGTATGATTCTCGCTTTGGGTGCGAGAGGTCCCGAGTTCGATTCTCGGAATGCCCCCATTGACTTTTTAACAGTGTGTGTTCTGAATTCCAGCAGATTACTATTAGAGACTTTCCTGTCTTTTGGTACCAGATTTTCAAAGATCCACGTTTAAGACGACAGTTGACTAATCATTTCCCTAATTTGTACAGCTGTAAATCAGACATCACCGAACATACCTTGTTTTTTTTTAAGGTCACGTGAATTAGATTTGCAACTAGATAACACAAACAGTGTGCTGCAGGAAAGGAAAACAAGTAGGCACTACATTAATAAAGCTGATTTTCAGAATAGTTTCTTTCAACTAAAGTGCAAGAGATCACATGACTAGGCACTAGGACTAGCATTCTCTTATATATATGAATTACAACAGCTGGACGTTTGGTCAGGTGTATAATTATTCTGAAGTCATGTGGGTAGTTCCTTATATCAGAAAGTCTCGTAAACTGTTTGGCACACAGATCATGTGCAATAGAAGTAAGATCAAAAAGAATTGAAACTAATGTAATAATGAAAATGAAACCGACAAATCCTTAAGACTCTCAGTTATGAGATATATAATCCGGAAATCAGATCTTGTCTGGACTAAAATATTCCACCACTAAAAAAAGTCAACTAAGGAAGCTAGACCTCACTTTGACTTAACACGTTTTTCTCTAGCATTTTAACTAAATTTTTCATCCAAGGGATCAATTCTCAGACCGCTCTTGTGACATCTTTTCAAAAGACTGTACTGTAAGTGACAGTGAAAGATTGGATTCTAGATATTTATGCTTGATCTTTTCACATATGAGCTTCATAACTACTCCTATCCAAGAATAGTGAATCAGAAACAAAGTATTGTCTACATTTGAATCAAATTTCTCAACTAGTAGTAGTAGCATGCCTCTCATTTTGGTCAATCTAGAAGTCCCAGGTTCGATACTTTTTTGTTTTCCAGGATCAATACTTGGATTGTCCCCCACCAAAAAAACTAAGAAACTGTCGATGTAGTATTGTTTTGAATCTCCGGTTCTCAATCTGTGTAAGATATTTTTTCAACTACTGATGCTTCACTTCAGAGTAAATAAATACTTGTAACTATAAAGCATAAGAAACGAGAGGAACCTTAAGAAAACATTTCAAGTGAGGCATCAAACACGGCTTCCACTTCTGCAGGATTAGGTGTTAGAGTGAATGCTTTTTTGTCCCATAACATTCCTACCACATGAACAACTCTAAGCAGATGCTGCAATGAAAATTAAAGCACATATGATCAAAATATTGCACAGAGCTGGAGAACAGCGCATCTTCTTACTTCACAAAAGCTAATGAAAGCTTGGTAGAGCCTAAACCAACTATAAAATCAGGATTATAAGAATTTCAGCTACCGTTGCAAGTTTATCCAGGATCACACGCTTAAGCCTCATCGTATCCTTCGAAAGACAGATTAAGAGAGCCGCTTTCGTCACTGGAGACCCAGCGAGTAAGACCAATCTCCTGGTGCTCTCTTCCGCGGTGAAAAAAGGCGGCGGCTTGTATGCTCGCAGCTGCTGCGTCGAGGGGAAGATGCAAGTGAGAAACTTTTCGCCGCCGCTGCAGCGGAGTCCATAGAGTTGTTCAGAAGAGCCTATGTGGAAAGGCGGAGCGATTAGATTGTTGGCCAGCTTTTTTCGCCCTACACAGTTCCGGTCTGATCCATTTTCTCAAGTCCGGTCTGAGTGTACTTCGGGTGGGTTAACATCGGGCTTTTTTGAAAATAGATTTTCGAATGTAGCCTCTGATATTATATATATTTTCAGATCATATTCAACTAAATTTTATCTCAGTATAAAACCACTTTGGGGTCTAAACTAATTTTAGAATGGACAGTTCTCTACAATGGATTTTTAAAAAAAAAAAAATTTCACCAAAAAATGTTTCATTAAAATGCAAAATATATTTTTACCCTTTATTTTATAGATGTATAAATATAAACAAATGATAAAAATTAAAAAAAAAATTGTAATTTTGAATTATATGTTTTAAAATTGGAATTTTTATTATTTTTCAAAATTTTTTTAATTCTCTTTTTAAAAATCAAAAATGCTATTTGAAATAGTTTTTAAAATTTTATTTTAAAATTTTTAATGTTTATTTGTTTATTTTAAAAAATATAACTCATTTGTTAATTCTAAACTCTAAATTTAAATTAGTTATTTTTAAGATATAAATGTATATTTATCTTTTAATAAAAAATATCATTTTTTGGAGACTTTTTAAATGAAAATAAACTAGGATAAACGTGCTATTTTCCTACAAAAATTATCATATAACATCAAAAATCTACTAAACTATGATCTTATGTCATACATTTTCAAATCAAAAGTTATAAACTTATTTCTCTTCAAGTCGATAGTTCAAAATTTATTTCACCTCAAATTAATTATTTGGACCTTAGTTACACATAAATGATGGGAATTTTAGATTTGTCTAATAGTGAGTGCATTAAAAAGAAAATATTAAATTTCCCAAAGATTAAAAGAAGATTTACATGGACTCTCAGCAGCTCTTCCACCAGGACCACCACATATGTGGTTTGTATCTAATCCTAATGAATATTGTTTGAGTTTAGGTCAAATGTTCATATGCTACATTGGGTTATTCATGCGGGCTTTTCTACACAGTCCAGTTTAGCATGTTTAGACAAAGCTAAAAATTGTTGTTTTTTTATCTTCAGTATAAACAGATACAATTAACACTCTACTAAACCAAATAGGGAATTTTGTGTCTATGAAAACAAAGTAGAACAGTATTCTTGATGATTCTTTAGGATCTCTTTGATGTGATTAATTATGGTTCTTTTAGATTTTCCAATTGTTTTGTAGTTTTCTTTAAATAAACACAAAATTAAATCGTTGTTTTATATAAAATTCATCGTAAATTGTTTAAAACTCTAACCCTAATTTGGAAACACTAAACAACGTGATCAAGAAATAATAAAAAAAAACATGTCATTTGGATATAAACTATTGGAAATTCTTTTGGTTGTATGTATCTTTGACAAATATCATGGGCATTTCCTCCTCCTTTCTTATATTTTTATAGTTATAGTTGTTTCAAACATATTAATTTTAGAATGAGAAGTGAAAGAGCTTGACTACCTCTTTATTATGTCAAGAGCCTAACTTCTTAAAAACTGTGAATTCGACCTTAAATTTCCTTCTCGAGATTTTTTAATCATTTTTACATTTCCTAAACATATATGAGGGGGCAGAAACTCCGAACAACCCATCTTAAAACATTAGTAGTTTAGTACTATTGTCTTTCTTTAATCTTTATGTCTTTTCACTCATATAAATAGAAGGCCATGTTCAATGCGGGGTTCTTAGGTGGGGTTCTTAACTTTTGATTTTTCGTTTTTTCGTTTTTTTTTTTTTACTTTACGGCTAAGAACCGGCTCTTCAAACTCTTATTTAAGAGCCGGTTCTTAGTTTTTCTTAGTTAAAAACTAAGAACCGACTCTTAACAAAAGTTAAGAACCCCACCTAAGAACCCTGCAATAAACATGCCCGACTTTGTTCATACCCTTATCCATTTAACGTTTTTTTCTACAACTTGTATGCATAATAGTTTTATTATATATATAAAAAAATTCAGAGATTCCCACGAACAAATTAAAAGTATACTTATATACTTATCCTGCTTGTGGTGTACCGATTCAAATCAGCCTTGTTTTTTTATTCAACCGATAATATGATAATATTATCAAGTTCATCACTGATGATCGTATTTCAACTTTTAATCAAAGTATATTCAAAGAGAATGTCAACTCTCAATGATTCATATATAAAAAGGTACATGTATATGTTATATATATATTGTGTATATCATTATTAACTTTTGAGAACCATTTTTTATAGAACAAGCAGAAAGATGGGTGGTTTCAACGACCCTTCGTTAAACACAATCATCCTTTGGTTCGCCGCCGTAACATCTCTCTTGACTATTGTCGTTATCTTCACGCTTCTCGTTATTTTTTTGCTCAAACGCCGTAGGTTTGTGGATGTAACACCGGAAACAGAAGAGGGCCACCACCACCACCACCGCAGAAGAGAACCACATGGCCAAGGGCTCAGCGCTTCCGTGATTGCTGCCTTTCCTACCTTTCCTTACAAACCGAACGACAACGATCTCGAGAGCAGCGTTCAGGAGATAGACTGTCCGGTTTGCTTAGGGTTAATCCCTAAGGATGCTGTGGTTAAGGTTTTGCCAAATTGTAAGCACATGTTTGATGAGGAATGTATTGGTAAGTGGCTTGAATCACACACAACTTGCCCTGTGTGTCGTACACTTGCTGAGCCGATGGCTAGCACTAGTGGGGATAAGGTTTTAGAAAGTATAGTAATAGTTGATGGTTGAATTTATATGTTTTATTTTGCTAATTGTAATATTTCTTATTGATATCAAAATGTACAAATGATATACTCATCATGAGCAGAGACATATACACCTTGAATCTCAATGCTCGATCAATGAGTCAATTTTCATTTTAGGTCTAGACGTTATACATAGCTCGTGTTCCGCTCGTTGTATTACTATACTATCTTATAGAACAAAAATAGTTTTGGTTTTGGGTTTTATGGTCAATATATCAAAGCAAAAAGGAAAATTCGTTCACAGAGGATTTTATTTTATTATTAGGAAACAGTGTTAACTTATCTATTGTCACGTTCGAGTTCTGAATATTTTAATCAAGTTTGTTAGTATTAAACAGTTTTTGACCTATAATTGTATATACCTTATTAATCAATATCCTCTAATATATACTCTACGTCATGAAGTGCGATGACGGTCACCTGATATACTTTTATTATATAGTCAACTCTTCAAAAATATATGCAACTAGACATATATATATATATATATATATATCTTTTTTGAATAACCAAAGATGTCTGGCGGACTGAAATCCAACCGACTAATTTCTTGAGGATCTATCCATCGATGACATGTAAGTTCTACGTAAAAGTTAGAAATCCACTCTACTTAATCACATGAGAACTATCAATTTCACATTAGTGACCTTGACTAACAAGGTGATTCCTAGTCCAATAGAACCCACTAAAGCACCACAATATTATTTAGACATATATTTTTGTTGATCCAAGACATTGGCTTAAAAGTCTAGTGCATATACAAAGGCATATACTCCTTATGAACCAGAAAATAATTACATCATATTTCTTTTTGTCAACATTCTATTTAACTAGATCATATTTAAGTTATGCGAGCCGATTCTCCCAAGAGCCATTTGATCTAATCATAAACTATCTATATAGCAAAAATATAGCTTATGATCCTTATTTTTGCTAGTGAGTCTACCGACCACTATGTGTATGTTTAAATTTACATAATGTTTTTTTGTGAAAGAAATGACAACATCTGATCAACTTACAATAATTTTTACTCATGAGTATTATTTATTTTTAATAAGAAAAAAAGAGTTTGTAAACTGTAAACAAATATATGTCTTGAACGTATTTTATAATTTGGTATTTTATATTTTTACAATTTTCTTATGAATTTAGGTTAGGTCAAATTATGATGTCTCGATATAAATCTCTGTACCTAGATAAGAAAATATCCAATACAGTTTAGGTTCCAACTTACAAAAAAAAAAATACAGTTCAGGTTTTTGACAAGACTAGATAAAACAGAAAATAAAATTTAAATTTCGAATTTGCATTAATATTTCACAAAATATATTTGAGAGAATAGAGAGACATGCTAATTATACTGATATTTTGCAGTATGTGTATAACATTTTTACTCTTGGAGATTATTTATATTTCTCAATCTGAGAGGGTCAAAGTATCATAAATCATAATCTAACTACAATAAACTAATACGTAGGTGGAAGGACATACGCAAGTAGGGATGTTAAAATGGGCTCAAAACCCGCAGGCCTAACGGGCTTAGTATAAACGGGCGGACCCGTTACCCATTTATTATGTTATAAAAAATAAACGGGCTTAAACGGGTCCGCCCGTTTAGGTCCGTCTCGTTAATGGGTATACCCACTAAATAAATGGGTACCCGTTTAGGTCCGTTTAAAATTTTTTTTAAAATATATATATTTAAAACGAATTTAAAAATATTTTGTTTAAAAAATATTTTTTTTATATTTTGTGTGTTTTGAAACAAAATAGTTATATTATATATAGTTTTTCCTTTTTTTTTAGAAAATGATTTAGGTTATAATTATGTTTAAAACCTACTACAATTTGTTGGTATTTTATGAATTATGATATTATGAACTAATTAATATTTATCAAACGTAGAATAGATTTTTTCAAATTTTGCTTTAATTTGAGTTTCTATTTATTATAAAGTTATAAAATCAAATACAAACTATTAAAAATTATATTAAGATAGGACAAAAGATTATTTACAAAAAAATAGAATTCACAAAAAAAACTTAAACGGGTACTATCAACATAAATGAGCTTAGCTCTAAACGGGTTTGATATTAAACGAGTCTAAACGGACCTGACATTAAACGGGTCTAAACGGACAGGGCCTAAACGGGCAAGGTCTAAACGGGCCCGGATAGCCCATATTAACATCCCTAACGCAAGGAGTGACGTAGGAAAGTATTTGCAATAACTTTATTATTTCAAAGATGAGCTCTCAAACAAACAATACAACCAAAGTGAACAATTGAAATGCGAGAAAGCCACAAAATAGGAAATTAATACTCTTTTGGGAGGTTGTAACTTAAGTCTCACCTAAAGGTGTAAACTTATTAGTTCTTGTCTAGAAATTGATAACGGAGATAAATAAGGACAAGAGAGAAGATATACATAGCAAAGGCAAATACACAGATCCAAAACGGGTAAGTTGATCTCATATAAGCCGGTAAGCCAATCGCAAGGCCAACGATCACAAGAATAAGAGCTTCTACCGAGCAATTCCATGTCAAGCCTCTCGCGTATACAACCGCCAATATGATTGACAATCCCATGAGGTTGTTCATTGTAATATCTTTGTATATCTGTGGAAACCAATAACAATGCCCTTAAACTAAGTCTTTATTATATCATGTAACGTGTTACTCAAGTAATGAAATGTGATAGTTAAAACTAACCTCAGAGAAGGTATCTATTGAGATTTTTTTCTTGTCTTTGGGAAGACAGAAGCGTGCTGATAGAGTGTTCTTTAAGTTTCTAGCCAAAGGGATCATCACAAAGACGATGTAAAAAGAGGGTATCCCAGCTGAGACCGATAAGAGCTCGATGTTCATCATAAATGGCTTTGCAAGAAATAGGACAATTAAGATCCCTATGATGACTTTCATTGCAGCTTCTAACGTTTCCGTATAGAGAAGTTTAGTAACAAGCGATTCCTGCGATGTTTCCATCTTTAGAGTTCCCTCCTCTTCCTGCAACATATCATCATTTGGTTTCACAACCCTTTGAAACTAGAGAAATATATTTTTAAAATGACATTTTCTGCTAAGTATTTTTATTGTGAACTTATTTTTATCAAAAAAAATTATAAACAAAATGTTAGAAAGGAAAAATCTCTCAAATAAACATTTTTGAAATTTTTGTCACAAAAATAAACCTTAAAAAAACAAAATATACTTTTTAATTTTGAAAATTTTAATAATTTTTTACTTTATTTTTTAGTTTTAATCTTCACCTCCAAAACCCCACCGATAACTCTAAACCTAAGTATACATTAGTTAATCTAAAAGGTATAAATGTATATTTACACCTTTTAATATAATCTATTTTGATTATTTTTTCCTTGGATGCTATTTTAGGAACAAAAACTTTTTAGGTGTATTTTGATCATTATCTAATGTACAAATGCAAGAATTTGTTATATTTTATTAGAAAAGTTGAGGTTATAAACTTATAATTGCAATAATCTTTTCTTGAAATGATAAATGCTTACATTGTTATCATCTTTTTCATCCTCTACGCTGTCGAATTTGAACTTGTGTTTTTTGAGCATACTCGTGACCCCTTCCTCAAATTCCTTCTCGTCTAGTGTACCGTCTTCGTCTTTATCGAATGTTTGGAGAAACTCTTTAGCAAGCTTGTCTATTTCGCATTTCATTGTCCCAAAGTTCCAAAACTTTATCTTAAAGTCTTTCAGCTCAGATATTTGTATCTTCCCATCATTGTTTGTATCAGTTATCTCAAACAAACTACACAAAAAAATAAGCAATGATTTATGATGTGAGAAAAATGAAATGAAACAATTATTGCTTCAAAAGTATAAAGAGAAAGAAGTTAAAAAAAAAAAAACCTTTTCATGCTCTCTTTGCTTATCTCTCCATTTTCTATAAAGTTTTTTGGTGAAAACTTCTTTAATAGTTTATGAACTTCTGCCATGATCTCAAACCTCGCGTGATCTAAGCTCTTCTGTTGGCTATTCTGATCAATATACTGCGAGTTTACACACAAAAAAAAAGCATTCATAGGTGAGTCAACAAATGAAACCAAAAAGGTTAACATTTGTGTGACAATCCGTCCCGCAAACCCTGGTTCACAGTCCTACAGGGCATCGACTCTAATCCCTCACCGTGGGAAGAAACACCTCCACATCCACCAGTAGGTAATTGATGCGTTTGGCGTTACTCGAACCCAAAACCTCACCCTTTAACAACTCTCTCACAGGACAAATTGTCACCAATTGATCGACGTTTCTTCCCACGGTGAAGAGTTAGAGTCAGTGCGCTGTAGGCCAGCTGAATCCCACAGGACAGATTGTTACAATTTACTTTTTAAAGGGATTCATACCGAGTAAACAAAGTAGACAATGGTTGACAAAGAAGAGATTATTAATGTTATTAATATAATGATGTGCCTCCAAGAATGTGAATCACATATCGCTGAAAGTGTCACCATGAGAAAGGGAGCTAGACTCAACAACATAATCCCTACAGATTTTTGGTTCTTGGTATCCACGTCCACGCTTGCTTCTGCACATGGTAATTAAACACAAAATCTTCATACCAAAAATTTTACTTAAAGAAAAGAGAAACAATTTATCTACAGCCTTCAAGTCACTAAGCTTACCAACAATGGTTTTCACTATGTTATGTCTTTGGCTCCACCAATCACGTATGATTTCCTGACCAATTTTTAGAACCATAATTTATTATAAAAGAATAATGGTCATGAGATCTTAGCTTCTATAAATATGATCGATCTTACAACTATTAGATTCTAGATTTGAAGATAATCTTACAGTGATTGTTTTTCTTTCTTCATTTTCCAAACTAGAACCAGTGATGCTAAACACAACACAAGCTCCCCATTGAATTGTGAGAGCAAACACAGTGTATCCCGCAGTAACTCCAACGTTGTTATCAACGAAGGAGTTAGCAACATCGCTGCCCAATGATAGTCCATTCGCTGAGATCCAAAACCCCCAAAAAAGAAAGAAGGAAGAAACGTCTTAAGGTCTAATACTTATAAGGAAAAATCTCATAATTAGCAACTTCACGTTTTTTTGTCACAAAGAGATCACTAAAATTTTCTCAAAATAATATTTATGAATACGTAGGATAGTCTTAAAAGGGTGTATTGAATTGAGAATTTTAGGTGATTTGTATAAAAATGACAAATTCACTGTTATTCAAACATGAATTTTAAAAATTCATTTAAAATCCACTGTTTTTGAACTTGACATTTTGTAAACTACTCTAATCCAATGTTATTGGAAATATTTTAAGTTGTGGAGTTTTAATATTTTAAGTGATCTTAGAGTGTTTGGATGGAAATTCTTAGTTAAAAAATTAAAATTGAAATCTCATAGTTTTAAGTGATATTCTAAGGTGATTTAACAAAAATCACTTAAAACTCTCTAATTCCTTAAGATCATTTACAATCTCATTAAAAATCAAATCATCTCAAATTTTATATTGAATGCATTCCCCTAAAAGTTTTTGCCACAAAAACAACATCTATAGAGAAAAATAATCAAAAGAGATTTTTTAAGGGTGTAAATATACATTTATACCCTACGGTTAACTAATTTAGTTTCAGGGTTTAAAGTTACGAGGTGAAATTTTGACGGTAGATTTAAAATTTTAAAATTAAAAAATAAATATTTAAATTTTCAAAATAAAAAAGTTATTTCGATTATTTTTTTCTTAAAGACTCTTTTGGTGATAAAAATTTGAAAGGACTTTTTCAGAAAATTGTCCTTAATAAAAACATTAAATCATCTTAAATTTTAAATCATAACTCTAATTCCACCCTCTAAATACTAAACCAACACTAAAAACATAAACACAAATAAAAAATAAAAATATTTTTAACTTTTAATTAATGATATTTTTGAATTTTTTTCCTTATGTGCTATTTTAAATAAAATAATAATTTAAAGCTATCCAAAAGTATTTTTCTACCATGTTTTTCTATGATTTTGTAGTTGTGAGCCAGAGTCCAAGGATCCTTACCGAGCATAAGGACAATTCTTGGGAACATTGTAAGAAGAGGGAAGATGATTCCGCCATAGAATCCAACATCAAAGATTAAAAAGAGTTGCGACCTTCCTATGGACAAGAAATAGTCACCAACGATCAAGAAACACCCAAAGGTAAGTACTTGAAAGACATAACCTCCAACATTATTTGCACATGGAAGAAACCCATAGACATGTTCACACTCGATCCCGGACAAGGTCTTAGGATGGTCGAGCGTGAGAAACTTGTAACCCAAGACGTCATGGACGCCATCAGATATCAAGACTGAGTTGTTCAGAGGAAGTGGACTCAGGACACGGGAGTTCACACCAGAGATGATGAGAGACAGGGAGATAAAAGAGAAGAAGAGAGTAAGACCTGCCATATGGAAGCAAACTCAAGATCTATGAGGAAGATTTAGTGTGAATTTAGTGGGATGGTTCTCCTCTATATTTATAAATAAACATAGTAAACCCCACATATCGGGCAAGATCTAACAACTATAGAATAAACAAACATTTTAAGATTGATTGTTTATACGATGATGACTCAGAGGGGTCATATAAATATAGATTTTTAAAGACTATTGACTTGATAGTGGATAGCCCTTTATTGAATAGTGGATAGCCCTTTATTGAAATATTTTGAAGAAAATTTAATTAACGATATTACCAGTTTCAAAGTTCGAGTGATACATTATGTGATTTACTATCAACTATGTAGATTAATAGAGAAAAGGTACAAAAAACTTCAACATGGTAATGTTATTTAAGTAGAACTATCAAAGGTAAATTTTTGTTGTTGTAAAGTAAATGTCATAATTTTCTTAATTTGTGATAAAATTATATACCAGTGGAAATTTTGAATTTTGATAAAAGCGTTTTAACTAATTGTTAAATTTCTACTATTTATTTGATGGTATGACCAATGCGCTAAAAATTGTTTTAAGGTTACTTGTTCATACGATGATGACTCAGATGAATTAAATCTTAATAAGTGAAAAGTAATTTTGAGGCTGGTAAGTCATAAGAATATACATTTTTAAAGACTAATGACTCCTGATAAAGCGTTTTAACCAATTATCAAATTTCTACTTTTTATTTGTAGTGAATGGTATGACCAATGCGCTAAAAATTGTTTTAAGGTTAGTTGTTCATACGACGATGACTCAGATGAGTTAAATCTTAATAAATCAAAAGTAATTTTGAGGTTGGTAAGTCATAATAATATACATTTTTAAAGACTAATGACTCCTGATAAAGCGTTTTAACCAATTATTAATTTTCTACTTTTCATTTGTAGTGAATGGTATGAAGAACGTGCAAATAGAATTATTTTTATCAATTAAAGAAGTTTCTAGAATTCATCTATCTCGATATTCCATTCACTCCCATTAATCTTTCTGTAATTCTAACATACATTCCTCTGCAAAAAAATTAATTGCAGCAAATCTTTTTACCTTAAAACAAAAAAAAGGTCAATATGTTTGGGGGGGGGGGTGCTCTTATATAGTTATATGTAATCTATTATCTATCCAAAGGAGAAGACTTGCATGAAGATGACACTTGCTATAGCATATCACAGAATGTGCATATCCAGGGCTCGTAACACATCCTTAAACTCGAATTCATGACTATGTTTATTGAACCGCTCAAGCAGCTTGTACCGAGTGTCGTTCAAGTAAAACGACTGAGCGGTCTCCATGATCCATTTCGCCTCCTCGTCAGTGATTTTTTTTGTTTTAATTATTCAGCAATTTAAATTTGAGAAAAAAATCCAAAAAAAAAACTTACAATTTTAGAAGTGAATAATGAGAGTTCACTAACACTTAACAAATGTAACTTGATCATCTATCTATATAATAAGACCATACCTTCCAAAACCGGGTCGAACCATTCCCAAATCTTAATATCCAAGATTCCAAAAAGTCGACATTTTGCTTTGAACCATTTTTATATATGCCATTTGTTTGTAAATCTTCCAAGTAAAATACCATTCGTTATTTTTTTTTCATTTTAAGTTGGACTACCAAGAATGTAATATACATGCAAGTGTGCATGGAGTCAAGTTTTTCACAGCAAAAGAGCTGCGTAGAGAAGCTGGTTCCAAGTATCCGGCAAGCCAGGAAGGCACCAGTGGCTGCAATCGGTTCCTCCACCGGCTCCATAAGTAGATGGATGAGCATCTTTTCTTAGTTGAGACAGAGTTGTGATGTCAAGTAAGTAAACGGGTGTTTTCATCGAGCCTAACACTCGGGACACGATACTTGCTGCAGGAAGTGAACCACCTGGATATGTTGATCCGCTCAACGGTTGCATCTGCCCGTTGCAATTATTCCTTGGCTCATTCCATTCCTTTCCCCTATTAAATTTTCCCAAAATATATATTACCTTAAAAGCCGTGATTTACAACCACATATATATAGTCCAGTGTTCTTAAAATCGTTAGGCGTCTGCCTAGTCGACAAATCGGATATGAGCGAAACGATTTTTTCAAATCAATTTTTTAAAATAGGTTTAAACGTTAAAAAAAATAGCCTAGGCGCCCACATAACCAATAATCCTCTATAAAACTCCTAACGACCGCTTAGCGATTTTTAGAATATTATATATAGATAATATGTGTGAGAAACTTACACGTAGTGAGTAGGAGAAATGCCTTGGAAGAAAACTCGGGTTTGCGAAATATTAACATTTTGATCAACCCACTGAGCCCAAGTGGTGAGCCCTTTGTTGAAAGCATCAAGACGGTCCATGTCTCTAATCAATGAAGACCCATTTCTCATATAATCCCACCTGAGTAAACAATTAGCTAAGCCTGTCTACTTAATCCCAAATTAGACTCACATATATATGAGATAAGCTTATTGTACGAACCCTTGTAGTTCTACTCCTTCGTGAAGCCACCAGTGCCAGGAATTGAAGACGAGAATGTCCATGTCTTTCCAAACATCAGCACCACCTTCGATAGTTCCAAGGTTAAGGACACGCCCTACACTTTCTTTGGAGATATCCACTAGGTATGGTGTTCGGTATAGGTATATTGTAACTCCATATTCCTGTTTTTATCATTTACAAAGCTATTAAGATAATTCTTTTGTATTGGGTGAAGTGATTGAGAAGATCATAATAGTCTTTACACTCTTTACTATATATGAATGTGTTAAAATCTCTAAAAATATGACAAAAATCATTTTGGTATAAATCACACTCACACACACATTTATATACATTCCAAGCTTTTAAAATGTGTAAACTGTCCATATATATTTTTATTTTATTTATATAACTGTCCATATATTTATAACTGTACTAGAATCCGAGTATTTAAAATTCCAAATTGGATATGGAGTATTCAAGATAACTTGTTTTCACATTAAGATGATTACAAATATAAAACCAATTCGAGTGGTCTTTAGTTGTCATTAGCTGTCAGATATCCTACTTCCTTTCCCTGCTATCTTCTCTGCTTTTTGTTTCTTTCCAATTTATTAGTTTGTTTTCTACTCTTTTAAAACAACTAAAAGAGAGAAATTGCCAAAAAAAACTAAGTCAGCACTTGTAACAAAGGTCAAAATAATGTACGTTGGACGAAAAATTTGGATGCATGTTTACATCTTTTTTTCTTTGTTTTCAATATCATATAGTTTCTAACATTTCTATCACATAGTTTTCATGGTTAATAATAGTTTCATTGTTCATGATGAATATTAACCTAATTAGAGGTCGCGATTGTTTTTGACAACTAGACAATTTTTTTCCTGAAAAATAAAAGAATTTTTTTAAGATAGATCTACTAGTCATAATTAATTTTTAATAACGAGCTATAAACATATATTTAGATATCCCACCGAGACATTTATACGTTCAAAACAAACAAAAATATAGAAAAAGAAAAACAATTATTTGTTTGTAATATATATACCTTTTATGTGCTCTCTTGTAGTCATTAATCCATAACTTATTAATTTTAAATGATGTATACATCTATTCTTTCCCCAGATTAAAAATGAAAGAAAAATAAAGAACCAATCAGGTAGAAAAAATCATAATAATACCTTGATTGTCAAGCATTTGCAGAAAACATTTTTACATGTAAAACTAAAAACAAAATTGGAATTTTTCTCTCAAACTGAAAATATTGTATAATTATATCCCCTGACCAACTCGATACAATAAAATGACAAGACCTCCTCGTCATGATGAATTATTAGATTTTGTATTTATCCAAATACACATGCAGTTTTGAACTATAAGAGAGAGAGGGAGGGACCTGGAACATGAGAGAGGAGACTGGGGCACGCTTGATAAAAGTGGTCTTGGTCTCTGGTACCGATGCATGTATCATGCATACTAACGATTCCCACATGTTTTGACTCAGTGAATCACCCACGAACATAACTCGTTTCCCTCTCCATTTATTCAGAAACGCTTGTCCGTCGAACCTTCAATTATAAATCACATACATAACCTACTATTATCATCTTTAGGCTTAAATGAGTGTATCGGTGTATGTTAATGTTACATACCTTGGGATGGTGCATGAATCAGGTTGCCAAGAGTACTTGAGGAACAGTTTGTCTGGTCGACCAAACTTGAGACAATCAAACTCGCCGTCGATGAATGGACAAGTGGAGGAATCGTAGAAAGGGTAAGAAGCATCAAAAACCCATCTCCCTTGGAACAAGTTACACTCACTCGTTTGCTTCCTCCCTTTCAACGCCGCTCTACCGGCGCCGGCTAACACCGTTCTGTTGCGATGGCTCTCATGCAGTTTCTTGTCAGAAGCCAGGGCCTGATTGGCTGTGGACAAGATTGTGAGTGTGAGAAGTGGAAGAAGAAGAAACAGAGGGATGAGTTTGAAACCCATCTTCCCAAAGAAAAAAAATGTGGTTTCCTTTTTGAAGAGGCTTGTAATGGAATTGCCACATACATATATATATAGTAGTGAGTTGTGTGAAGAGATTCTTGGGTTTTGATACTTATAAATTGGCCATATATGGGTCTGAAATTAACAAAATGGAATTTTAAATCATTAGGAAATCGACATTGAGGATCTACTATTAGAAACAATTAAAATAGTTGAGAAAACAATGAAAACCAGTTCTTATATACTCCATTTGTTTTATAAAAATTATCAATTTAGATTTAATTTTTTATTTTTAAAAAATGTCATTCTATATTTTCAATGCAATTTTGGATATTAAATTTAATTTTTATCTTTTTGAATAATCAATATTTTTATTTAAATAATATTACTTAATTAATCGTACATTAAATAAAAACATATTAATATATTTTTAATTTTCTTAACTCTCGTGAAAAGTGTCTAAGTGACACTTTTTACGAAACACGAAACGAAAAGAGTAACAAATATTTAAAATTCTATAAAACCCCTTAGAACATATATATCTTTACAACTAATCAATGTGTTCAATAATCAAATACAAAATAATTGTAGGATATCAGTTAAATAGTTTGCATGTTATTATTTTCATAAATCATATAATAAAATTATATATCTATCAAATTTGTTATGTATAAGTTAAATATATATTAATGTGAAAAACGTTAGAATTTACATATTCATAAAATTTATATAATAATGTTCATTTGTTATTTTTAAAAAACATAACAGTAAATATTAAGAATCTGAGTTTTAATGCTAAACAAATATCCAGTGTGTACATACTCTAAATGTTTTTGATATGATGTTTTTGCATGAGTTAAACGATATATAAAGTTAAATATACATATATACCTTTGTTGAGAATATGCATTTATTGTGATCTGTAAAGTCTATAGTCACCTACCAATGATTGTTGCCACACCGTTGAAGTCACATTAGTTCTGGTAAAAACTATCGAAAGCAAAGCAAGTTTGCTCAACTCATCCACATTATCATTTTAGGTGTGTTTCCGTGGGTCTCCCGTGAATGAATCAAAGGTATATTAGTGGGACATTCTATTACTTTCATTGTCACGGGGACATCTTAACTCATTTTCCACCAATTCTCACATGCTTCGTTCTCCTGTGTTCATTTGTCATAATTTCGATAAAAACATTACTTTCTATTATAAGATACTAGGAAAAGAACCCGTGCGATATCGCACGGAAACTCATTTATAGAAAAATATATCAAATTAAATTTTATAATATATATATATTAACTTGTATTGATATGATCATTTTTGTTTATAAGAATAAATTTTCAAAAAAATCTTATAAAACACTAACATTTATAATATGCACATAATATGCACATAATAATTAAATAAAATTAATTAAATTGATAAATTTAAAAACCATTGACAAAATATTTAAGAGTAAATCTCTATATTTTTAGTATATTTGTGATTGTTGTTTAAATCAAACATTGTAATGACTGATAATCAAACATTACAATAGTTATTTAAGAGTTGTAAGGATTAAAAACAAAAATTACAATAGTTCATCAACAAATATTACTATCAACAACAGTTGCAATGATTCATCACTAAATATTACATTGGTTCTTCACTAATAATTATATTAACCAACAACAAACTCATTTTCATTTAAATGATGATTCTAGTATTTTACAATAAAAAAATAAAACTACATCTAACGATATATTTTATTCTTAATTTTTAATTTAATAGCTAAGCTTTTCACATAAATTTTTTCATAATAAAAAGTGTATATTTTCAAAAATTTAGCCATTAAAATCTTTCAAAATACAGATCTTTTAGAAACTCTTTCACAAAAAAATCATCTTCATTTATTGAAGAGTTGTCTATTTTCAAAAACTTAATTACTAAACATTTTCTCTAAATCATTTCATAATAAACAGTTATATACTTTCATAATACTAGCTATTGAACATTTTTATAATAGGTTAACACTTTAAAACTTTTTTTAGTTGACACTTTTTGGCATCCTAGATTAAGAAATTTCACAATCAACTTAGCTATAATTCTAGAATTTAGTATGCAACTTGTCACACACACAAAAATAAATTCTAAAAAATATTAACCATGACGTCCATTTATCCATAATTTTGTTTCCATGATTTTACATCATCCTTAATGCATTTTTAAAATTTTTGTTCTAATAGTTTTATCACAACAAAAGATTATCCACAATATCACTGTCTTTGAAAAATCTATTTACGTGAATCAATAGACAAACTTTTATAATGCGTGAAGTTTATACTACTATTTTTATGCATTTGGGTTGATATTATTTTCAAATTTAACCAGATAAATATAATTTTTAGTGGTTTTCTCAAGTTTGTTGAATATTCCCACGAACAAAACGTGCACGTACCTTTCCTTATAAATTTATAATGTAAAGACATGTCAACTAATAACTTTGCCAAGATGTAAAGTGAAGACACTTATCCATGTCATGTACACGTTTGTTTATGTGTTTATGAGATTACAACAAAATTTATTATATCAGTTTAGATATATGTCATATGTTTAAAAACAATTATAAGATTTTCTACAACTAATTATTGAATAAACTAAATCCTGAAAAGTTTCTTTTAAACAAAAATACAGTTTTCAAAAAAAAATGTTAAGATAAAAAGACAAATAGTTATATATTAGACATATATTTGAAATACTAATCGAACAAAATACCAAATATTTTTAAGATGGTTTCTATAAAGTTATATATTGTTTTAGCAAATATTAATAATCTTATGATACCTCATAAGAGGTGCGAACGTGTCGAAACTAAATAGGTACGAACGTGTCGTGACCAAAGAGGTGTAAATGTACCATCACCAAAGAGGTGCAAATATATCATGACCAAATAAGTGTGAATAGATCGTCACCAAATGTGTGCGAACAAGTTTTCAGGAAAAGGATATGAATAGATCATCACCAAATAGGTCTAAGCGAGTCGTTACCTAAAGGGTACGAATGGATCATCACCTAAGGGGTGCAAACATGTTGTGCCAGAAGAGGTGTGAATAGATCGTCACCAAGAGATTCGAACATTTCATGTCCGAATAGGTGCGAACATATCATGTCCGAAAGGATGCGAACATTTTATGTCCGAAGGGATGCAAAAAAATTTGTGTCTGAAGGGGTGAAAAAGTTTGTGTCCGAAGAGGTGCAAACATTTTGTGTCTGAAGAGGTGCGAACATTCTGTGTTCGTAGGGGTGTGAACGTTATGTGTTCGAAGGGGTGCAAACATTTCATGTCCGAAGGGATGCAAACATTTTGTGTCCGAAGGGATGCGGAAATTTCGTTCCGAAGGGGTGCGAACATTTTGTGTCTGAATGGGTGCGAATCGTGTCCGAAGGGGTACGAACATTTCGTGTCCAAATGGTGCAAACATTTCGTGTCTGAAGGGGTGCGAACATTTCGTGTCCAAAGGGGTGCGAACATTTTCGTGTTCGAATGGGTGCGAATATTTTGTATCTGAAGGGGTGCGAACATTTCGTGTCCGAAGAGGTGCAAACATTTCGTGTCCGAAGAGGTGCGAACATTTCGTGTCCGAAGGGGTGCGAACATTTCGTGTCCGAAGGGGTGCGAACATTTCGTGTCCGAAGGGGTGCGAACATTTCGTGTCCGAAGGGGTGCGAACATTTCGTGTCCGAAGGGGTGCGAACATTTCATGTTCAAAGAGGTGCGAACATTTCGTGTCCGAATGGGTACGGACATTTTGTGTACGAAGGGGTACGAACATTTCGCTTTCAAAGGAGTGCAAACATTTCATAAAAAATACAATTTTATGTGAATGATTATGAATAAAACAACTCTTACAATAAATATAATTCAGTTTAATAGTTACATAGTTCAAAAGATACAACTTATTCTTTGAAAAGACACAACTTTTCAATTAAATAGTTATATAATTGAAAAGATGCAACTTCTTTTCAAAAAGACACAACTCTTCAACCCACATAATTCAGTTTTTTTTTATGAAAAGATATAACATTTTATAATGAAAAGATGCAACATTTTATAATGAAAAGATGCAATTTTAAAAATTAAAACATTTAAGTTTTTAAATGAAAAGACACAACCTTTCAATATTAATTGGGATTGCTATTATATATAGATATATGGACAGCACTAGACAGGTAACCCTTCGCTATTTTTGCCCTAATTGATTCTGTTTTGTTCATCAGTGTTTTCAAATAGCGAGTGAATTTCACAGGAGTAGTCACATGTAAGGGAAGAAAATTATTTTTTTTTTTTTGATTAACCAGGTGTTGGGCTTACGCTCCACCACCTAGGCTCGGTGCCAGCCTTTGTCTGTACCTTTTACGGTCCTGGACACACCTCTCCAAATCGTGGCCTAGGGAGTTTAAACCCCTGACCTCTCGGCCAAGGAACTACCACTAGACTATCACGTCTTGGGTGGAAGAAAATTATTTCACGTTTCTTTTTGTGACATTTTGAATTTGAAAGATATTTTCGAAAATGCAAATGACGCTTAAGCATGAGTTTTGGAAAGATATTACTTTTTCTCACTCCGAATCGTTTGTTACTTTACGTAGATTTGTTTATTATTTGCAACTAATTCTTTTGATGATTTTGAGAACCGAGAGAAACAACAAAGCATATATTATCCCATTAAGTTGAGAAGTGACTTCCATAATACTATGTGACAACTCACAAAACTCTTTTTTTTAGGAATTATTGTAATGAGCTCAAGATTCTTTTAGGAAGAATACATGAAACGATCTGTATTGCAAGCAATTAATTTAGTTACATCTAAATAAAATATGGGAATTGTCACAAATTTATTATTAAATCTTGTGAGAAAATGAAACACTGGAAGTGTGGACAAATCCAAGAAGTCGCCAAGTCGGTGTTCGGATAGCATTTGGCTTTCAAAATCTGTGACAGCAAGATAGGTCTAGTTGTATGTAGTCGATCCATCCCTTTATATTTTGCATGTAGAGCAATGTTTAATTAAATGATTAATTAATTATAATATGCAAACCTCTTATTCATAATAAACCACGATAACAAAGAAGAAAAACTGTCACCAGTCCATCACATTAAACCTTTGTACACACTGGATATTTGTATGATATCCAATCTAGTCTCTCGTTAAAAATCACATACCGAATATTTGTATGGTTTCAAAAACAACAAACATTACAATATTCTTAGTTAAAAACATTTGAAAATGATGAAACTCAGATGCGCAAAAGACTCTTCAGTTTATAAGAGATGTCCATTAAATGGTTCTTAGGGGTTATTAACCCAAAAAAATGGTGGACCCATCACTTTTCCTAAAGACCCGGTTCTAAAAATTTCAAATTAAGAACTGGTTCTAAAATCTCAAATTAAGAACCGGTTCTTGCACTGTTTCGTGGACCTCACTGACACATGGCGGCCCACGATTGGTTCGTTTTAAATTTTTTTTTTAAAAAAACAAATCAAAAAACAAAAAAAAAAGAAAATTTAAGAACCCCAAATCAGAACTTGGAGTCCAACTCGGACCTTTGTCATCTTTGGTGAATTAAGGATTTAAGAAAATTGAATAAATTTAAGAAAATCCTAAATATGAGTAAATTCTAAAAAAATATGTTACAAGTTTTATAGGGTTTTCAAGAAAGTTCAGAGTTTATGAGAATATATTTTAAATTTTAAATAATATTTTTATTTATTTTAAATTATTATAGCTTGATATTATTATCGTTTTATGAAATATATAAAATTTATTAAAGTTTTTAAAATTTAATTTTCAAATATTTTTTATTTCATTTCAAACAGTTTGATTTTGTTTTTTAAAATGTGAAAGAAATTTTTTTATTTTTTTAAATGTTTCAAATACTATGAGTTGGTATTTCAATTCGTTGTTTTTACACTATAAAATATCATTCAAAGTTTCAAACCCCATCAAATCCTATTTAATGGATTTTGTTGACCAATCTATATTTTCCAATAAGATGAAATCTGAAAAAAATTGTATGAATGACTAATCCAATAAATTTAAATTTCATATAAAATTTAGAAATACTAGATACAATAAGAGAAGATTTGAAAAAAAATCCTCTCAAATCGTAGATTTAATAAGACGTTCGAACTATGGCCACCAGAATGATGAGTTGATGACCATCATTGATCAGTAGATATTGTATTTTAGATTTCAGTTCTTAACACTCCCAAATCAAGCATGATAAGGTCATCTGCATTAGAGATTTCTTAAACTAGAAACTTTCCTCAATGATGAACTTTTTTTAATAAAAATACTTTTCAAACTTTAATATTTTTTATCAAAGTATTATTATTTTTGGTGAAAGACATTTCTAATATGGATGTCCTAACAGTAATTAGAATATCTACGGTTGATTTTTAACTGGATTTCTAGTGATGACAATTATTAATACAAAACGAGAAGAGAAGCTTCGTTTACATTTGTAATTTATAGATTAGTTTAAGTCTTTTTAAAGTTATTGTATTATATCAAAATATTAATACTTTAATTAATTAGAAATTTTATTGAATATCTAACCATGAAAATGTTCTTAAGTTAATCACTTTATTTAACAATATAAAATACATGTTACATTAACGCCATGCAAGACGTACAGAACAATACAAATACTCAAATACGTTACAAATATGTGGTTCAAAATATGCGATGTTGATTTAAACCACACCTCAACAATACATACTCAAATAATCAAGACACTTTATATTATTTTATACCACTTTTTGTTAAACATACTTTCCATTTGAATTAGTCTATGTGAAAAAAAAAAATATAACAAAAATGCTTACGCAACTGGATAAAAAGCATATTGGGCTACACCACACATGACTTGAGGCCAAGCCACGTCTCTACGGATCCTAATATAACCATTTTCTCCCCAAGTTTCACCCCAAGAGTTCTTAGCCAGCCAGTACTTGGTCCCGTCCTGGCTCACTCCATACCCAACAAACGTAACCGCGTGATTCGAGCTAGTCCCACAAGGCCCGTCATATACTCCCCCTGAGTAATGCATGAACCCGTCTCCACTCGCGTCCATCGAGACAGAGACGGGTTGCCTCGATACGGCCTCGAGCAAGGCCCACTCGTTGTTGCTAGGGACGGACTGGAAACCGCTGATCCGTGCAGCGGGTATTGCATTGGACCGGCATCTCTCATCTGATCCTTGGTAAGAGTAAGACTTCTCCGAAGCGATGCCTCGGTTTTGGATTATATAGTTGAAAGCATCCGACATGATCCCACCGTTGCAGCCTTGGTCGAACTCTCTGTCGCAGTCTAGAAGCTGTTGTTCGGACAAAGATACTAGCTTCCCGTGGGCGATCTTAGTCACACCTTCCACTGCTGCTACAGATGAAAACGCCCAACAACATCCTGTGCATATATATATAGACCTCTCTTATAAATTGGATGCTCTCATAACATTAAGGAGCAACCATATTCACATTGGCCCTAAACAAACTTGGATATCAAGTTACAATTAATATTTTGGTGCAACTATAATTTGCCTTTGAATTGCATTTATCTTTTAATTTATACAGACTTATTTCATTTGTTTCAAAATGTTTAAATTTAAAGAAATACCTTAAGATAGACCTAAAAAAGTTTTTGTCCACAAAATAGAATTTAAAAAGAAAAATGACCAAAATAGACTTTATTAAAGGGTGTAAATATACATTTATACTCATTGGGTTAACTAATCTAAATTTAGGGTTAACGTTATAGGTGGAGTTTTGAAGGTGAAATTTAAAACTAAAAAAAATAAAAAATAAAAATTTTCAAAATAAAAAAAGTTTAGTTTGGTCATTTTTTTTCTTAAGATATATTTTTGTGACAAAACCTTTAAAAATGTTTATTCGAGAGATTTGTCTTTTAGTTTATATATATAATTCTATAAAAGAAGCATTACCTTTAAAAATGTTTATTCGAGAGATTTGTCTTTTAGTTTATATATATAATTCTATAAAAGAAGCATTACCGCATTGGCCTTGGTATTTGACAGGAGTGACAGCTCCTTCACTTCTCCAGTCCTTGCTCTCGTCTGCCACGTTACTGACATTCCAATACCTGGACGACATCTTTTTATCGACCACCTTGGATGGAGTAACTCGGGTTATGTTCTTTAGTCCGGTGTGCGTTGCTAGGAACTCCTCGTTGGTCCAATCCGCGAATGCATTGACACTAAGCTTGTAGCTATTGTTCCTTTTTTCGTTGAAGTTCTCAATGAACTTCAAGTTCTTTTTAAACACATCGCGTCTCATCTGTTTCTCGAGCTCATCCCGGTAAACACGAGAGAATCTGGACATCCATTGCTCATGTTTGTCAATCATAGACGGCACGTGGAAGGTTATAGTACGAGATGTAGCTTGAGAGATTCTGAAACTCGTGAAAAGAATGGTCAAAACCGTGACCAAGAAGACCATGATCGATGTCATTTTGATTTTTCGAGAATGGGGAAAATAGAAGGAAGAGTTATGTTTGTTTTGCTTATGGTTAATGGTGTTGAAGGGAGAGTATTTATAAATTTAGGATTTGACAATGAGATCCAATCATATGTAAGCAAATGCAAGTTGACTTGAATCCATTTGAGGTGATGTTAACACTTTGCATTACTTGCGCCGTAATGTCTGGAAGAAAAACTTCCCTATTTGTATATACATATGTCATATATGTGTGTGTGTTTACCTTATTTGAATATTGGTTCATTTTGTGATTTTGATTTATCTGGTTCGGAATATATATATTTGGTTAAATTGGAATTGACTTAGAAACCATCTTGTGCCATGGTATATAATCATAAATTAAACGCTAGAATCCTTTAGAAGACAATGGTTTCATGCACTCTAAAAAGTGTTGATTAAGTGGGCATTTATTTACTCTTAGAGATCTTAAAGGTAACGATTTCAACGTTCTAAATGGCACACAAAATCCTGCTAAAACAAGAGGAATAATATAAAATCTTAATATCCACCACTATATTAAAAATTTGGAGTATTACAGTAACCATCTTTAAAATTCTTGAAAGTGTGTGCAATGTTTCGTGATACAGTATCATGTATATGTAGCTTAATATTCCGTCCATTTCACAGAGAGAATGTTACTTCGCTACTTTTTATACGTATTAAAAAATTGATTGAAATGCATTTATATTTTCATTAGTGTCATTCATTTAATCAATAGTATTTTAGATAAATGATTTTATTTACAATATCAATGTATTTTATAATTAATATTGAGCTGAAACTGAATATAAATTGCATTGAAATTGTAAAGCAACATTTTTTATGTAACAAAAAAAAATGTTAAAGTAAACTTAATAAGAAATATATCAGATATTAATTAAGCGATCGTAATTTCTCTTTTGCAGAAACTAAAAATATTTTTATTTATTGATTTATGTAATGTTTAAAGCTGCATATATTAGAAATATCTTTTTTTTTAATATTAGAAATATCTTAGTATTCCCGGCTTGCTATTTTTTTTTCTAAATGATGGGAGGAGAAACTGATTTCCCCACTTGGAGTTCCGTTTCGCTTGTACTTTGAGCAAATTCCCCAAAATAATGGACTATGTTTTAAAAAAAAAATAGTATAATAAAACTTGGAATAATGAATGACATGCAAATATGTTTAAAACAGATAAGACATGCCGTATTTTTGAACCGAATCCAAAATGATGAAATTGAGCATTTTTTACATATACATTTTGGCGTGTTCTTTACATATTTTGTAATAAATTCTGTTAGAAAGTCTATTTGTTTATAATATTCGCAGCTAAACACAAATTCTCTAAATTTTTTATTATATATGCAATCACTAAAGGAGCAATAGGACATGGGCTCAAATGGGTGCGTCATATGCATGCTACAAGTTCAATTCTTTGTTTTATTTATGTCTCTCAACTTGGCTTACAAGAGTCACGTATTCATACGGCAACAAATATTTTTTGGTTTTGCAGAAGTCAAAAATTTATTGCATTAAAATTTAAAACTAGCAAACAAACAAAATTTGAATAAGTTTTTTGGCACATACCAATAAAAAAATCAAGAAATTGGCTTCTTCAAGTTTCACTTTGTCCCTTATAGATTGTAAATTCATCACTTAGCATGCTAAAACGAGTTTTGGATGATACACTTTAGTTCGAAATGTTCGGACATTGTTGGATGCTTCAAGAGGCTTTGTCTTCGAGTCACTGAAAATGACAGTTAACCATTTTATAACCTTGCATATCAATCCGCCAAAGGATGAAAGTGTACGATAATTAAAAAAAACTAGTTTCATTTGCTTTCAAACTCACAAGTGAAGAAGAAACCTAGGTCTGGGCTAAAAGTTAATACTAGCTTAGCAAAAAAAAAAAGTTAATACTATTTTTTTTCTGCAAAACATAAAAGTTAATATTTACTACACTAAACCGTCTAGTGTGAGCTGGGTTTAAGCAAGATAATGTGCTTAAGGTCACCAACATGTCCACACGAATCTCTGCAAGTGCAACAGAGTAGAAGCACCAGTGAGTGTTTGTTGTGCACATATACTTGAAATTAAGTGAAGGAGAGAGGCACAAGGGTACAACAATCAATGAGTATTTGTTGCAACGTCGTTTTTATGGAAACTTTTTTTCAACAGAAATAAATTTCAAAGGCTCCAAATGTAGCGTAGTCACCGTGCTCCAATCCACAAAGAGTCGAATTGAAACTGTAGAAAACATTCATTGCTCTGTTTGTGTATTATCATCTCATAAGTAAAAGAAGACCTAAATAATCACTACTTATTCCACCAAACCGGCTAGTGTGTTTAATTGTCACTTCGGGTTGAACAAGATGACATTCTTTGGGTCATGAACAGTCCTCACGACTCTTTGGAACAGAGTAAAAGCACCAGTAAGTGTTTTGTTAACTTGGAAAAGTGAAGGAGAGAGATACAAACAACATCAATGGTTCCTTGTTCAGACAACACACCATCACATCGATTGCCTAATTGCGTCAGATGTTGTCGATTCTCAATAAGCTAATGAATCTCAGACGCAAGAAACTGAAGTTGAGACAAAGATTTAAGATATGAGTCTTCTAGTACTAAGTCATGGTTTATGTTCATTTTGCTAACATATATTATATATATGACATGTTTCTATAAGGCTTACCATCTTCTGAAGTTGACGCAGCTCAAACTAGCGAGATGGATTAACGTGTATTATGGTAAGTAAACCTAATGTATCTTGTACACAGTTATGATATTCAGTGGAGGTTATTGGTTAGTTTATTTTAATGGATTTGAAAATCCAACTAAATCTAGTGTTTTTGGTTCCATGATTTTAAAATTTATATTGAAATTATGTGTTATTGATTTAATGATTTATAAATTCTAATTCAAATCAAGTGTTATTCAATGATACAAATTTACTAATAGATTTGATTTTGAGAGAATTTGGATAAATTTCTTTATTAAAAATACAAAGGTTCAAATCCGAAGGAAAACCTTCGGATTTGTAAATGCTAATCCGAAAGAATTTAAAAATCTGAATATTTTATTTGAATTTATAAATACTAAATAGATTTATAAATTAATTAAAATAGATAAACGAATAACACCCCCTTAGTCCACTTTAGGTGATCTTTCTAAGAACCATTTTAAGTTGCAGTAATCAATGTGCAACTTCAGTTTTTGACTTGCGCTAAGGTTGTAAAAATCAAGAGTAGAAATATGAACTTTGTTCAAACTATTGTCAAGAGATTCGTAAAACTTTTCTTTCTCAACGAGCCAAAATGTTACATTATGTGGATAACAACTCATATAGGTGTCACGCAAGGTTTAAATGTTGCAAAACCGAGCACTAGTTTCCATCCTTTAGATAAAGAAAAACCTAACCAATCGGTTAAGTAGATATGCTTGTCATAACAGAGTGATCACTTGCGCACCAATTGAGCTACATGGTTGTGGTGGTGACAGAATTTTGGAGCTTAGACGGACCTTATCATAAAGAATATTTAACATTCGAATATCCGAAAGCCCCGAATCTGGATACCATAAAGTTTTCCAAATATCCGATCCGTCCAATCCCTAATTACACTATTTATCAAAAATATTTTTGGGTAGCACATCATACGAATCCTAGGGTGAATGTTTTAGCTAATTAAAGACTAAAGAAAACTGTTTAATAAGAATTCGTTTGTACAGAGAGTCATAGAAAAGTATTACTAATCAGATTCGATTGATTAACAAATATTAACTATCTCGCCAGCCTGTATGCACCCAAACCCAAGTGTGACCAAATCCACCACGTTCTACAACGGATTTAAAGGAAAACCACTCAACCCCAAAACCAAAACCAAAAAAAAAAAATTAATACTCAAGAAATAAAATTCAACACGATGGACCGTCTGAAAAGCACCGAAGCCGCTTCATGGGAAAATTATGCCGGAAACTGCCGTGAGCAGCCGTCGCAGCATGCAACTCATGGGCAAGCAAACCATTAATAAGCTCAACATGGTGGTGGACTCCATTTCCATCCCCATGCATACCGACAACGACACCATGGCCATGTGGTTTTAATTTCCGACGACCGGCCCCGACAGGAACGTTCCGGAGTGCACCACCAGCGGTCCAGTAACGGTGGCAGCTTTTGCAAAAGTGCCTAGGCTGATTAGCGTTGTAGTTGTTGAAGTAACAAAACTTTGTCTCCATGCTGTTGCATCTCGGACATGCTATTATGATCTTGTCTGGACGCTTCTCCACCGTTAGATCAGATGATGATGATGATCTAACGGCTGGGTTTGACGGTTGTTTCTATTCTTCGTTAAGTGTAATGGTTTTGCCAAAGAGTTTAATCCCTTGTGAATAGTGTGTTGCCATGAAAATGTGGAGATGGGTGAAGATAGAGCAAGGGCAGTTTTTTTATAGGATGAAGATATAACTTTGTAGTTAGGATTGGAGAATAAAAAGAGATAAAAGGCAGTGGAGATTAAATATTGATTGTTTGAAAGTCTAAAGCATAGATTAGGCGCATTCATCGCTTTAGTTTAAGTTTGTTTTATTGGTCTACGTAAGACTTAAAATCAGTACAGATGAAGCTACAAACTATTTTGTCACTGTAAACCCATCATCAAGTCTGCGAAACAAAGAAATACACTTATAACCCTTAGATTAATTAATTTAAGAGTTAAGGTTTAGAGTTAATGGGTGGTGTATGATGAGGATAGGATTTAGGAATTTAAAATTTAAGATTCTAATTAATTTAAAAAACATCAAATTGAGTGTATCCATCTCGTTCGTCTTCTACTATCATATTATGGAGTATGATACATGCTCGTATAATCTTTCAATTTTGACTTTATCCAAAAAAAGTGCTGGATTTTTAACAATGGCAAAGCGAGCTTGCAAGACTCCAAAGGCACGCTCGACATCTTTTCGGACGGCTTCTTGATGTTGAGCAAATAAAACCGATTTCGGCCCTTTGAGGTGTTTAACCATGCGCTTATGAGCAACACAATCATCAGACGGAGACCATTTCTTCCTTTCTTTGCGCTTTGAAGGTGAGTCTTCACAGAAGCTTGATGTTTCAGTACAATCATAAGGAAATGATGAGGGAAGGTGACAATCTTGTTGACTTTGCAAGAGATCAACAAAATTGGTGGTTTGAATATATGGATTCGTAGAATCCATGTATTAGGAAGTGAGAAAGAAATGTGTTTTAGGACAGAAGAAGTTATTGGAAGATTGGGATATTGGAAGATTAAAAGAAATAGAAAAAGAACCTTGGTTTATAGAAGAAAAGAGATGAAGTTGTTGCTACAACCATTCATTACAGAAGCATTCATCAGTGTCTTCATCTTCCAAACGAGTAGAAGAGCTAAGTAGACAGCTATCTAACTTATTTATTACCTAACCATCTCCTAACAAGCATTAATTAACCAAACCCTAACTTTAACAAGCATTCATCACAACAAGAATTCACTAACCAATTCGTCACTCTAACCATATCCTAACCATCTCCTAACAAGCATTCATCACAACAAGCATTCACCAACCAAATTGTTACTCTAACCATATCCTAACCATCTCCTAACAAGCATTCATCACAACAAGTTTTGGACACACTGACCTCAACGACAGTCTCAACCAGTGTGTGCTTCTCAAAGAATTGGATGTGAAAGGCTGTTGACATCGCCCTCAAACCTGCAATAATTTCGAACAAACTGAACTCAGATCGCTTTCAAACTTCAACACATTGACTTATCTTATTATTGTCTACTGATATTGATCTAAAATACAATTCGATTCTTAATTATCTTTACCAGCTCACAAGCTAAATTATCTTTTAAACTCTAATTGAGATGAATGAAATTGAAAGCAAAAGGATGATGTGAGAAAGTTAATTACTTGGGAAGCCAGAGATGAAACTCGTCGTCTGTGGTGGGTTTGAATCCTGCTTCTGTCGGAGAAGACGAGAAGAAGCCATGAAGACCGACGGAGAAGACGAGAGGATACATAGGAGAAGCCGTGGGGAGCGTCACAGTCGTCGTCCTTGGTGGGTTTCGGTCCTTCTCTAACGGAGGAGACATAGGAGAAGCCATGAGTACCGATGGAGAAGACGAGAGAAGACGTGATGGGTTCCGATCGGTGGTGGGTTTCGATCGGTGGTGGATTTCAAACCTTCTATTGACGGAGAAGACGAAGGAGAAGCCGTGACGAACGACGGAGAAGACGAGAGAGAGTCGGCGTCCTTCGTGGTGGGTTTCAGTGGATATTTTCAAAATTATCTCTTTAATAAAAGTAAAAATAAAAATAGTACAAAGAAAATGATATTTTTGAAAATTCCCCAGAATCTAAAGCATAGATTAGGCGTCATCGCTTTAATTTAAGTTTATTTTATTGGTCTACGTAAGACTTAAAATCAGTATAGATGAAGCTACAAACTATTTTGTCACTGTAAACCCATCATCAAGTCTGCGAAACAATAGAGCGCAAAAGTCTTATCAACACGTTTTTCCCTTTAATTTGTCAACTTATTTAACAAATATGCACGCATTTTTACTCTATTTAACAAATATTCACGCATTTGTATAATATGAATGAATACACAACAAGAAATACTCTTCTCAAGTTTTGGGATTTTTTTTAAAATTGGAAAGAGCCTAAGAGAAGTCTACGTTGGGCTTCTAAGCTAACGTTGAAATTCCTAGCATTTTTTATTAATTAAAGATGTTTGACGGATCAAAACTCAACCAACAAATTTTTAAGGAATTTATCTTCTGATAACATACAAATCTAATTGCTTTACGTGAAAGTTAAAAATTCAAGCCACCTAACTACAGAAAAAATTAATAATTTTGTATTGAAAATGAATAGATCCCGACCATTAAAGTAATTCCTTATCCAATAAAAACTACTATGCCACTAAAGTTATAGTGGCTATATCCAATTTCTATTCTATTACCATAAAAGAAATAAATTTAGCTTTCGATGGAACAACTTGCTGTTGTATGCTTCATTTTTAATTTTTAATCCTAACTTTCATAAAAGAATCTTTAATACTACGAAGAAATAAAGCCATAAAGTTTGCTAGGAAAAATAATTAAGCGACAAAATAAAAAAGAAAACTACTTTGTGTGCTTTATGTTTACTTAGGCTCTATAGCGTAGAGATCTGACACACTTTTTGATTTTATCGAACGAATACTACAATTATATCGTAAGTGGTTTTACATATTTGAGATTATACATCTAAACCTCATATGGTACTATCAAGGTCGTTTAATATCATGTACAAGTACAAGTGGAACTGTCAAACAATGCTCCAAATATAAAAAAAAATAAGGAAAAAATAAGAATTTTTTTTAAAATATAAAGATAAATTATGACAGAAACTTTAAAATCTTAGATATGTTGTGAAATTAAATCTTATAAGTTTTAAAAGAAACATCACATAGTTATTAACTTTTTAAATTTGTTTATTTAATTATTAAATATACCATTAATATTTTTAAATATGATCTATACATAATTTGATAGTCTAGGTACTATGGTAGTACTACTACCATTATTAATAATTTACCTTACCGTTTTTAACAATTTTTATCATTATTTTCACATCTTTAGCACTAAAACTTAATTTTGTATCTAGTGAGGTTATACTGAACTTTTCCTTTCTTCTAAAAAGTGAACTTTCAGAATGTAACATAAACAATGACGAAAGAATCATTCTTTAGTGTATCCAAACAAATCTCCAACTTATAAACTTTTAAATCAAACTTAAATTGAAACAACACAAAGCTAACTTCACGGCTTAGGGTTTCGAGTACTTGTATGTTATTATTCGAGATATCATTTTGCCAACTCACGTTTACATGTATATAACTAAATAAATACTTTAATATCTTTATTAGTTTTTCATGTAGTATTGACATATAAATTTGGATATAATGATACAAATCCATTTAAAAACGAAACCAATACAAGTAAAAGACAAATGGAAAGTAAACCAACAAAGTCTACAGAAAGTGCATGTCTAATCTTAACTACTTATATATGACACTGAAATTTCAGCTTGAACGAGTAGTTTATTGCAATTTTCTTCGACAAACAATAACAAGACAGCAAACCAAACCCTTTATGTATGACTTATCAATTAAAAATTAATAATAAACTACATCCTAATCCCATGTTGTTATTCAAACACGGTTGAGTAGAAGACACTAACAATTACTTTGTCCCCAAATTGTAGTGTAAGGTGATTGACGTTAATTCTCAAATTACGCAAACAAATCATATTCTAGGGTTATATTTTTGAGAACCTAGGTTTAGAATACCTACGCAATAAACATATATCTAAGAACATGAAAAATAACTTATTACCAGAGCTTGTTAACTTAACTGGAAATGATTTTATTTTAATTTTAATATTTGTTAGAGATCACTAATTCGAAATGACAACTATGACAAAATCAAAATTACTTGTGATTTCGAATTTGGGAGGATTACTAACTTCGCCTCCTCCAAATCTTTTAGTATCCAAAAAAGAAAACTATATCATCGGATTTTTGACATATACTAAAATATAAAATATGTTTATCTCTAAATTTATTTTGTAACGAAATTAATATTATTTGTGGTTTCGAGTTTGGAAAGATTGCTAACTTTGCCCTTTCCAAAATTTTACTATCCAAAAAAAAATACATCATCAAATTTTCGAAGTATACCAAAATATAATATATGTTTATATTTCAATTTATTGTGTTACGTTGAGTATCTAATATTATAAAATAAAAATATTTTGAATTATTGTGTTAAGTATCTAATATTATGAAATTTTCTCACTAAGATGTATCATAATTTTAAAATATTAATAATTAAGAGTTATTATTATATATTTGCACTTTAATTTATATTTAGAATTCCATGTTAAAAACTTCTAACTGGAAATGCTCTAAGAAATTATAATCTGTATATCTTATCAAAATATACATTTTTAATCTTATATTGTGATGGGCCTTTAGTATTTTGGCCTTTGAGCCTTTTATATTTACATAAGGCAATACTCCGACGAGTTTCTTAGACTGGCGAGGAAGAACCAGATCAAACGCCTACGACCAAAACAAGAGCGGGCAGAAGAAAGACATAAACTTCTTTAATACACAAGTAAGCTTACAGATTCATGTTTTGTCTTCTTTCGAATCAGTCTGTTGTTTTTGTTCTCAAATCAATCTTCTTTTACCTATAATTCATGCGGAACAATCATTTAGTTTAAGGAATCAGGAACTTGAATCACGATTCTAGCTCATTTGGATCATCAAAGATCATAACTTTTTGCTATATTAGGGCTTGTATTAGGTCTAGGGTTCATGAGTCTCACATGAAAACTTCTCTGTGATTGGGTTTGTGATGATTGAAACCATATTTTGAAACAGATTTTGAAAATGGGCAACACTTCCTCGATGCTGACTCAATACGACATTGAAGAAGTTCAGAGCCACTGCCAGGATCTATGTCAGATTCTTTCTCTGCCTGTCTCTGTCTCTTGGTTTATGTTTGGAACAAATTTTGAGACTGTGTTTGTTACTTGTTCAGTTGAGCAGCAGGAGATACTCTCTCTGTATCAGAGGTTTTGTCAGTTAGATCGAAACGCAAAGGGGTTTATATCTTCAGATGAGTTTCTCTCTGTCCCTGAGTTCGCCATGAATCCTCTCTCTCAGAGGCTGCTTAAGATGGTTGATGGTTTGAACTTTAAGGACTTTGTGGCTTTCTTGTCTGCTTTTAGTGCCAAGGCAAGTCTTAAACAAAAGGTTAAACGTAAGTGTCATAGTCTCTTTTGAAGTACATCTTCACTTTCGCTCTATTGTATATCTGTAAATAATCAGTCTTTCTTGTTTTAGTGATCTTTCAAGTCTATGATTCGGACGGCAATGGGAAGGTCTCCTTTAAAGATATCATGGAAGTGTTGCGGGACTTATCTGGTTCATTCATGTCTGATGAGCAAAGAGAGGTATGCATAGAAAGTTGGTAACATATGTTCATGTTTTGAATATGTGATTCTAGTACATTACCATTCACGCATTCATCAAGATTTCACGTTTTTGAACAGTGACTACACTAGATTAGTATGGTTAGGATCATGAGCAATGTATAACTCAGCAAGCAAGTGTTTTCCACCACTATGTGTCTTATGTTTTTACTTTTGTGGTGCAGCAAGTACTGAGCCAGGTTTTGAAGGAAGCAGGCTACTCGAATGACTCTTTCTTAACACTGGAGGATTTCATTAAGGTATATATATCTTTTGTTTGATATGATTGTAGCATCAGAGTTACAGCAGCTTTGCATGCAGAGATAATGTTCGGTCTTTTTTAGACCGATACTTGTAGTATAGGATTCTGATGATGCATCTTCTTTCTTGAATCTCGAATGTTACAGGTCTTTGGGAGTTGTAAACCGGAGATGGACGTTGAAATTCCTGTGGATTAAGTTTTATGAGATCATACATGGTCTAACCAGAAACTCAAAATCTCATTATGTGTTTGTCCACTTTGTTAGTAGAATAATCCTTGTTTGATTTGATCACAGCATCGCATGTTTTGTGAGTCAGAAAACTGACTTCAACTATATGTATGATTAACTTTCCTCTTAAAGCATTTTTTTTTCAATTGATTCAGATTAAGAAATCAAATGAGTGTATTGTTCTATCAGTGAACTGCATCCACCATCGCTCCATGTATCCGTTTTACCATCTCCATCGTCGCTTGCAACAGCCTGAGACCACTAGTGAGAAATGTTAAACGCTTTTTATGTAAGGACAAACATGGAACTTGCAATCTGAAAGAGAGACCAAAAAGTGTTCATCGTAGCTTATGATGATGGTCTCTTTGAATTGCTGTTATGCTGCAAATGGATCTTATTAAAATGTCTCTCTGTCACAAATTAATTAGCCTTCCTTAAGCTAACAACCGGATTGCCTAACCGGGTTGACCCGGATGGTGAGTGGAGTAAGGAGATCCGGTCACAAAACTCCTCAAGCCTCTCTCGTCTTCTCTCTTTATATAACCTTAGGCTACGGATTATGAATTAGCAGATCCATGGAAGAGATTAGAGAAAGAGTGAACAACATGAATAAGGGCATTGATTCCAAGAAGAAGAACAGGATTCAGGTTTCCAACACCAAGAAACCACTGTTCTTCTTCGTCAATCTCGCCAAGGTTCACACTTTATATTTCCTTTTTAGTTTCTGGAACTCGATAGTCTGTTTCGATCTTTGATGTTGATTGTGTGTTAAAAAGTATGCTACTTTAGTCTGGAATGTTCTTTAGTTGTGTCTCAGGTCAAAAGGATTTAGCTTTGGTTGGTTTGGTTATATTACATGTGTTCGAGGTTCTGTAATTGGGTACTGTCACAGAGAGAGAGAGATTGATTGTAGCTTTTGGTTTTGTTTCAGAGGTATATGCAGCAATACAATGATGTTGAATTGTCTGCCCTTGGGATGGGTATGCATGTTCTTAATCTCTCTCTCCTATACATTCTTCTGTTTATATTGTCTCTTGGACATGAAAAATGTGCAGCCATTGCAAACGTTGTTACTGTTGCTGAAATACTGAAGAACAATGGTTTTGCTGTTGAGAAGAGTTAAGTATCTTTATACTGTCTGACTTCCAGCATATTGTATATTGTTTTGGCAACTAAGCTTTGTTTGGGTCTTGTTATAGAGATTATGACTTCAACGGTGGGTATCAAAGATGACTCAAGGGGGCGCTCTGTGCCGAAAGCTAAGGTGTGTGTTGTTTACGAGCAGACTATGATTGTCATGTATCCCATTCTTGATTTTTATCAGTTTTGATTTTGATTTTATAGATCGAAATTACGCTTGGGAAGTCAGAGAAGTTTGATGAACTAATGACTGCAGCTAATGATGAAAAAGAAGCAGTAGATGCTCAGGTGCAGAGCTGAACATAGCTTTTTATGTTTTTGGTTTCATGGTCTTCTTGATGCTTATAGTATAAGGGCCTTATTGTTTTGTTTTATTTCATTATTTTTTTGGATGAATGTGAGATGTTATCTTGGATGCTTTGTTGTATCTGTTAACATTTTACAATATGAAGATTGAAGATCATAGCAAAACAATATGGTTTCTTGTAATGTCAGCCTTACAACACTCAGGTTAATTGTGCATCTATAGTCTCTCTGTTGAAGCATACATACATATGAGTTATTATAAGATGAAGTGATGAACAAGACAGTTTCTTTTAAAGGAAGGCCGAGAAAGAATTTCATTAAGCTCGTCTCTTTTGAGAGATACATAGTACAACATATTTCTATCAGCAATCAACGAAAAACTAGCCTTATAATCGCCAGCAAAAACCGTATAACTGCCTTAAGATCTCACTCTGTGTTTCTTCTCTGATCTTCCTATCACTCCCATTACAACTCTCACTTTCATATATATACATACATCATCATCAGAACAATAAAAATCAAATTAAATGGTATAGTAACAAAGAATGTTTCTATAATAATACCTTTCTCTTGTTATGTCTTCTTCTCTCGGCCATCCTTTTTCTTAACACATTCTCTCTTCAAAGTCTTCATCATCATCTGCTTGGTAATGCATCAGTTTCTCTAGCTGTGGTCTAAGTTCCTTGTTGCAAAACTCTTCATACTCTTCTATAAACCCACCTTTCTTCTTCACTTCAACCACCACAAGAGATGATGTCAGCTCAAAGATCTCCACCTTAATAGTCAACGGTCCTTTAGCTCCTTCTCTACAACCTTCTAGCCTCACGCTCCAATCCTTCTTCCTCACTGTAAAGTTAGCCACCTTCCCAATCTCTTCAAGTTTCGATATGATCTTTGTAACAGGAGCAGCAGATACAAACCTAGCTCCTTGTCCACCTTCTTCAAACAAACCAGAAAGATCAAATCCTGTAGAGAATGATATGATGTCAAATGCATTTAGACTCGCGGGTCTAGGCATTGAACCAACCCTTTTGATATCAAACTCAAGGTCTCCCTCTGAAGCAGTAGATGATCTGCCAGATGACAATGATGATGAATCGTCATCATCATTGTCATCCTCTCTACATAACTTATCGTTTTCGATATAGAATTTAACATCTTTAAACCCTTTCTTGAACCATCTATGGTTCATGATCTCTGGTATAGTGATCCTAGTATCTGGATTAGTGTCTAGAATCCTGGCCATAAGCCTTGTAAGCTCAGGAGAAAACCATTTAGGACAACGAAACTGTCCTTTGTATATCTTCTTATACATAACCAAAACATTCTTATCATCAAACGGTAGATAACCAGCCATCAAGACAAACAAGATCACTCCACAAGACCAAACATCAGCTTTGGCACCGTCATAGCCTTTCCTTGTCAGAACCTCTGGAGCCAAATAAGCCGGGGTCCCACAAAACGTTTGACATATCCCGTCTTGCCTGAGCTGCTCGGAGACAACGCTGAGACCAAAGTCAGAGACCTTAACGTTCCCTTCATCGTCCAGAAGAAGATTCTCAAGCTTGAGGTCACGGTGGTAAACACCTCGGCTGTGGCAGAAAGCCACGGAGGATATCAGCTGCTGGAAGTATCTCCGGGCGGTTCCTTCTCTAAGCCTGCCTCTAGCCACCTTATCGTAAAGCTCGCCGCCTCGTACGTACTCCATGACGATGTAAATCTTTGTCTTTGTTGCCATGACTTCGAGGAGGTGGACGATGTAAGGGTGGCGAACTCTGCGGAGGATAGAGATCTCTCGTTTTATATGACCGGCCATTCCGCTCTTCACAATCTTCTCCTTGTCAATGACTTTGATGGCTACGTTCTCGCCGGACTTAATGTTCTTGGCTAAGTAGACTTTAGCGAAGCTTCCTTGGCCAAGAAGCTTTCCTATCTCGTACTTGTCCATGAGAATAGAGCCTTGTGTTGTTTTGGGACTCCTAGGGCTCTCTGGACTGGTCTCTTTCTTCACGTCTTTAGTAATGATTTTGCCAAGAAGGCCCTCCATGAATCGCAGCGGTGTTTGGCCGGCGATAGGGAGAAGTGGCACCGCCGCTGGAGATAGGACTTGAGCCATCGGTGGGCTTAGTCTGTACAAAACGAACCAAACAAACAAAGAAACGAACGAAAATAAGATATGGTTGTGTTTGTCTTGGTGGTACTGTTGTCTTAACTTGCCCATTTCGTCTTCATTTTATAACCGTTTTCGAGTTGAGATTGTTGTATGTTTTTTTTATCATAATATATATTTTCAATAATAATCTGAAAAAGTCATCTCATTTACTTTTATAAAAATATTGCTAGAGTGATGTCGAAGTTTGCCAGCAGATGAACACGTTGGAGGGATTTTTCGAATTTATCTTAGACAAATATTAAACTAATGTGGTTTATCCAACAGGCAAAGTTGCAAACTTACATTACATATTCTGATATCTTAAGGGACATAATAGGGTTAACTTATATCAATGTCATGTTTATCCTCGGTCTTTTAGATTGGAGTTTTTAATTTAATTTAACTTTTTTATATTTGAATTTTTTTTTTGGTTAAAAAACAATTCTTATGTTTCTTGTTTAATAGATGGTTCTTAGATTTTTTTTTAGTTAAAAGTTAAGAAACGTTTCTTAGAAATGTTAAGAACTTCTAGTAAAAAAACTGAAATAAATAAACTCTTAGCTGAGCTGATCGATAAGCAGATCATAGTTCATTAGGGTGTCATCACACATCTATTTATCCCCAGCGCAAATTGGATTGTGATATGAGGATTATAATCTTAAAGCAAGATGTGTGCTGGTATTTGTGGGAACAACGTGGGTGGCTGAGTCCGTGCTGACTCTGAGTTGTGGACTTCACGTAACCAAAAGCTACAGAAGGACTCCAAATAGCCCAATTATACTTCTAAGAGAACGAGTGAAAATAGTAAACTGTTTTCTTCATTCTTTACACCTTTTATAGAGAATAATTTTTATATATTATTTCCTTTTATCTTTCTAATTTTAAGAAACTGTAAAACAAAATAATCTTCATTAAATTTGAAAAGAATAATAATATTCTTTTTCGTTTCTATTATATGTTTTCATTCGTTTTTTTTTTATCGTTGTTCTTATTGTTTGTTTATTGGACTGGTTAGAACCGATGTGTAAATAATCTATATTATTAAAACTGAAGTACCTTTTAGAATTGTTTGGTAACATGGATAGCAGTATAAAAAATGAGTATGTTTGGAAACAAGAATAACAGTTATTTAATACTTTCTTTTATTTAAAGTTTCTGCTACTGCATTTAAAATATTTACAGATTTTGTCATTGCATTTAAAATCTATTAAAAATAATTAATTATAATTCTAAATATTATCTAATCACATCAAAATCTATATCTCGACCGTTAATCATTTTAATTAAACGGGTGTTATGTTATTAACAACTATAACAAAATTATTCAGTCACTTGAATGCTATTGAGTCAGAACGGTTTAATATACTACATCAAATTGCATCAAGTTAATAAATTTTTAAAATGATATTATGTACAAGTAAAAAAATATTATCAAACATCTACATATAATTTACGAAACATAAAAAATATACATGGACATTTTTTATAAAATCAGCGATTTATGAGTTTACATGGAACACAAGTCTAATCAAACACCCGCGCGGAGGCGCGGGTCAAGATCTAGTACTAATTTAAATTTTGAGTTGACTATAGTGCATACTGTTGTCTAAAACCTTATCCTGATGGATGGAAAATGATCAATTGGTCAGATAGTACTCTCGACAATGATTTTGAATATAATTAGCGCAACATATTAATGGTGATAGGCCAATATATACTTTTAGTAGAAGAAAACAAAAGTCAAATATGAAATCTGCCTCTATGAACTATTAATTTATGTTAGTTTTAGCCACGATATGTCGTAGTCAAATATTAAAATCGGTTGCCACCAAATACATAACATAATGTTTGGCCTTTAAATATGTGTTTTACCAGCTTTAGCCCGACCTCGTCAATAACTTAAATCAACACATAAACTTATGAAGTAGGCATGGACGTTTAGGTATCCATTTGATTTGGATTGAATATTTCAGATTTTAAAATATTTTGAATTAAAATACAATATATGTTTGGATAATTTTAAAAATTGGATCGGATTCGAATATCTATATTTCAGATTGGTTATTTTCCCTGTTATGAAAGACGCTAGGCGCTAGTCGGGCGGCTGGGTCAGGTCTAGCGCCTAGCGAGAAAATCGGGGATTAAGCGGAAATTACGCGGGGCAGAATTTTATATCGTTTAATGTATTATAAAACATGTTAATTTTTATTTTTTATAAATTAATAAATTTTCATATTTAAAATTACATAAATCACACACACATATAAAAATATAAACTTAATACGGTATAATTTTTATCAAAATTATGCAAATAAGTTGCATTTATAATATCTTAGATCAAATAAATAAATTAAGAAAATATTTTTAAAAAAAATAAATAAATTAGGCGGCTAATTAGGCGGCTAGGCGGTCATGTAGACGGTTAGGCGGTCATTTAGATGGTCTAGACGGACTAAAATCGAACATCTGATTTTTTAGACGGATTTTACATTAATCGGGGCGGACGAGTGGGGCCTAGCGCCTAAGCGGCCGTCTAAGCGGCTAGGCGGACGTCTTTTTGAACAGGGGTTATTTTGGATCTAATTAAGATATTTATACTTTAATTTGTTTTTCAGATTTTCATGGTTCAGGACTTCCATACGTAAGAATTTACCATTAATTCAATTGATGCTCTAATTTTTAATAAGTTGAATGATTATTAAGTTTAGAAACAAAACTTTAAAGATAAATAGACACTAAACGTTGTTGTTTTAAAAGTTTAGACATAGCTTTTGTATGTAGTAATGCATGAAACAAGAGTCTTAGCATGCATATTTAAGTGAGCAGCACATATTCATAGTCTATATGCATAGCAGATAAGTATCTGACCTTAAGTCATGAGCAGCAGCAACTAAAATAGTTTCCATTTATATAAAACATTATATTCAAGAAACATAAACAACCTGAAAACCATTGATATTGAATACCAAATATTTCAACAATAATTATATATCTTCCCTACAATAGTGAGCCAGAGACAGTAGACACAACATTAGCAAAAGAAGAAGACATCCACAAATCATTTTAAGGAACACAAATTATGAATGAGAGAAGTTGATTAGGGATCTAAGGTTAAATATATATATATATGTATATCATTCAGAGTTGGATATTATCTAATAAGGTTCAAATATATAATCTCTTCTAACGCAATACACACATTCAGTATTTTTATATTGGGTTTTTTGCCAAAACTGACCTAAAACTTGATTTGAAATGCAAAAGTAAACCCAAACTTGAATCAAATGCAAAAGTAACCTAAAAGGCTATTGAAATTACAACCAGCTCCTTGTGAACAAAAAAAAAACGGAATTTTTTTTTACGTTTCTAACCCCCGCAAGTCTTCTGTCTAGACGACTTACAAGTAAGTCGTCTGGACGACTTACTAGTAAGTCGTCTAGTATAGTACTTCTTAAAAATAATTTAAAAATTTTGTAAAATATATTTTGGTAAGTGAAAAATTGAAATCATGTAATTAACGTATGTTTAAAGAAATATAAATTAAGATATAACAAAATTTAATTGTTTTCAACATAGATGAGTGAAAGTAGTGAGTCATGATATTCTTTGGTTTAGGTTTTGCCAACATATGTTGTAGTATTGTATGTGTTCTTAGGGTTAGATTTTGGAAAGCATAAATGTTTTTTTGAAAAATTTAAATTTGACCTAAATGTATTTATTTCTGTATATAGTAAACACTATTTAAGTATAATTTGATTTTATAACGTGGTTTGTTAGTTATTTTAGTCAATTTCGTTTAGGGTTTAGGGTTTAGGGTCTGGGACGACTTACTAGTAAGTCGTCTGGTGAATATTTACGGTAGACGACTTACTAGTAAGTCGTCTGGTGAATATTTACGGTAGACGACTTACTAGTAAGTCGTCTGATGCACGTTCAAACCGGACCGAACCTTTAGTTTTACCATTTTACCAATGTGCTTTTAAACATAACCGGATTTTTTTACCGGGCATATATAAGATTTTTTTTTTTTTTGGTTTACTGTTTCGCGAGATTTAGAAACTGTAACGTCATTCTCTCAAAGAGGCGATTTCGAAGGCGATTTCGAAGGCGATTTCGAAGGCGATTCTCTGTAATCCATCATTCTCACAACCGTTTCTCACCGCCGTTATCACCGTCATTCTCACCACCTTTCTCACCGCCACTTCCTCTATTTCAAACCCTAGCGCCGTTTGTCTGTAAACCCTAGCGCCGTTTGTTTGTAAACCCTAGCGGCGTTTGTCTGTAAACCCTAGCGGCGTTTCTTTCAGAGGCGTGTCTGTAAACCCTAGCGAGGTAAGTTAAAACGTTGTCTCTTAAGTCCACCGTTCTCACCACCGTTCTCACCGCATTTCTTTTTGGCTACTTATTTTGGCAGATTTATAACCGCTGTGTCGAAGGCGACTATGGCTTCTCCGAAATTTCAGGTATGCTCTAAAAATGTCTACTGGAAGTCTTGGAAGACTTATAATTAAGTCGTCTCTTCTAGACGACTTAATTATAAGTCGTCTGGAAAGTCTTCCAGACGACTTAATTACAAGTCTTCCAGACTTATAATTAAAATGTTATACTGAGATGGTTGTCTTTCATTGTTTTGCAGACAAAAAAAATGGATATTCCAGAACTCCCCCGTAGGTTGCATACATTAGGGGAAGAGCCACCAGCAATGAAAGCTATTTCTTATCATACGGATTGTACGAAGTTGCATAATGCTTTAAAGAATGCTCTTCATGGTGACGAATATGAAGAGCTAAAGGAGTCAAAGCTGGGAGTTTTCATCAAGTTTAAAGAGCTCGGATTTGGTTGGGCTTCAAGGCTGGTGCACTACATGCTCGGATTCCAGCTGGACATAAAGAAGAAGTACGAGCTGTGGAGTCTAGTTGGTCCAGAACCTGTGAGGTTTTCACTGTTAGAGTTTGAAAACCTCACTGGTCTAAACTGCGAGTACATAGAGGACCTTGAGAAACCGAGGTGTGCTGTCACAAAGGAGATGGCTTCTTTCTGGAACATGTTGGGAGTTCATGTCGAAACTGGGCCATCTACTGAGCAGATAATAGCAGCATTTGAGAGATGCGAAGGGTGGTCTCGGGAAGATCGCAAGCGGCTCGGGTACCTTGCCATCTTCACTGGATATATAGAAGGGAGAAAGTATTCAACCGCCACAAGGGTTAGTCTGGCAAGGCTTGTGATGGATTTAGAACGTTTTGAGAACTATCCATGGGGGAGAGTCGCGTTCAAGGTGCTGATGGACTCTTTGAAGGGCAAAGATATTTCGGGCTGTTACACTGTCGATGGGTTTATACAAGCTCTCCAGGTCTGGGTGTACACAGCTCTGCCGGAATTGGCTGCTAACTATGGTAATCCCATACCAAACAGACCGTCTCCACCGATACTGGCTTACATGGGTGGCAAAGGACGCAGATGCTTTAAAGATGCTATCTGCAGACAGGTATTTACTTCTATCCTTTACTCCAAAAATTAAGTCGTCTGGAAAGTCGTCTGGCAAGTCTTCCAACTGGACGACTTACCAGACGACTTAATTAAGTCCTCTGGAATGTCTCCCAGTAGGAAGAATTTCCAGACGACTTAATTAAGTCGTCTGGTAAGTCGTCCAGTAGGAAGACTTTCCAGACGACTTAATTAAGTCGTCTGGTAAGTCGTCCAGTAGGAAGACTTTCTAGACGACTTAATTAAGTCGTCTGGTAAGTCGTCCAGTAGGAAGACTTTCCAGACGACTTTCCAGACGACTTATTTATAAGTTAATCCGTCAAATATCTAAGTTCATATCTTATATTTACTGCAGACTACGGTGGTGAACTTTGTTGAGAAGGATTATGGTGAAATGTTTCCAAAATGGGACTCTGATGCTGAGGACCTTCCCGCGGAGAACATAATTAAAGTTATGTTTAATCAGAGACCGTGGAAGTGGACCATGGATTGCTGGGAAGTCACCGGTACTTGGGTCAATACAAAGCCGGTGGTTGTGAGTCCATCAAAGAAAGCCATAGTTTTGGTAGAAGAAGAGAGTCCAAGACCTCTGAAGAAAGCTCGTAAAGAGGCAAAAAAAGAGGCACCTGCAGAGGCACCTTCAGGGGAGAGTGCAGGGAAGTTTGCAGAGGCTGGTGAAGAGGCTCGTCCAGAGGTTCGCACAGAGGCTCGTCCAGAGGTTACTAGGACTGTGATTGGGATGAGCAAAGTGGATCTTGAAAGAAATTTCAAGGACATATTTGATGCCATGAGGGAAGGGTTTGGGACGTGCCTTATGGAGATCAAGCATTTGTCGGAAAGGGTGGAAGCAGTGGAGAAGAAGGTTGGTATCACCAAACATGTGACAGGGACATCCTCTCAACCCACTACCTCTCAACCCACTACCTCTCAACCTAAAGGCACATCCTCTCAACCTAAAGGCAGATCCTCTCAACCCACTGCCTCTCCCGGGGTTAGTGAAAGTGTAAACGGGGAGAAGGATAAAACACCTCTGGATGAGAGTGTTAAAGAGGAGAAGGATAAAACACTTCCTGAAGAGCCAAAGGAGTCAAAGCTAGAGAAGGATAAAACACTTCTCGATGAGAGTTTTAACGATGAGTCCGCATCTGAGAGCCTTGTTCTATTGGCCAAAAAAACAAGTTTCACTCCAGCAGAGAAACAGCAGCAGGTTGCTAGATATGAGGACAAGAGAGAAACTGCTTTGGCAGTTGTCCGTCAAAAGACTGAGCGGAACAGGAAAGTTGCTGCCTCACAGAGATCTCCTTATACTGCAAACACGAAAAAAACTTCTAGAGCCTACAATCCCTTTGCAGCACTTGACAGGAAGAAGTTGAAGGAGCTCGTCGAATGGTTGCAAACTGATCCGTAAGTGATTGCCTACCTTGCTAATAGCTTCTCCCTATAAAAACTAATTGCTTTTCGTGTTTGCAGTCATTATAAAACACCTGCAGACAAGAAACCTCGTTCAAGTCCGACGTGGTGGTATCACGGCCTTCGGACCTCCCTATCTTGGCTGGAGGATTGTGTAAGTCGTCTGACAAAACTGATTAGTAGATTACTTAGTAAGTCGTCTGGTAAGTCTTCTACATAGTCGACTTACCAGACGACTTACCATAAGTCGTCTGCGTAGAAGACTACCATAAGTCGTCTGGTAAGTCGACTATGTAGAAGACTTACCAGACGACTTACCAGACGACTTATGGTAGTCTTCTACGCAGACGACTTATGGTAAGTCGTCTGGTAAGTCGTCTGGTAAGTCGTCTATGAAGACGACTTACCAGACGACTTATGGTAGTCTTATGGTAAGTCGTCTGGTATCTTATGACTTGTATTATTTTATATGCAGCATATGGATGCTTGGATCAATGTTTTGAGGAAGAGGCAAAAGGAGACGCCACACCTTTTCAGGAGCGAGAGAATATGCTTCCTTGATCATCTCTTTTCTCAACAATGGAGGTTTAACTACCAGGATTTTAAGAATTCGCAGCCCGATGCCTATGGTTTAGGAAGAAGACTTCCTGGTGGGGCGTGGGCTTATTATTCAGGCGAGTTACCATCATTTTGCAGGACGGACAAGGTTTGGGGGACGGATGTTGATGATATCTATTTGCCAGTGAACCAGAGCGACACTCATTGGATTGCGCTGTGGATATCGATCCCTAAGAGACACATAGTCGTCTGGGACAGCATTCGTTCACATATCTCCCCTCAAGAACTGGATCTGATAATGGAGCCTTTTCTCCAGATGCTCCCTTATCTGCTTTTTGAGTGCGCATCCGTTTCTCAACGTGACCAGTTATCACTGGAGCCATTCACGTATGAGAGACCAACCGATATCCCTCAGGCCAGATCTGGTGATTGTGGCGTTTACACTCTGAGGTACATTGAATGTCATGCTCTTGGGATGCCATTTAACCAAAAAGACTTTGCTAAGGCCAACGCGAAGACTATGAGGGATAAGATGGCGATCGATATATTTAAAGAGCTTCCTGAGCAGCATGCGAAAGAAAACGATGACCTTGTAAAAAACCTTGGAACATATGATGTATGATAGATTAGGATTTGTGTGTATTTGAACTTGTAATTTATGATAGATTAGGATTTGTGTGTATTTAAACTTGTAATTTATGATAGATTAGGATTTGTGTGTATTTAAACTTGTAATTTATGATAGATTACGATTTGTGTGTACTTGAACTTTTAATATAATTAGACGACTTAGCATTATATTGAACTTTTATATTGGACGACTTAACATTATATTGGACTGTTTCCACCTTGCTATGGCTTGATACACAAAGCCGTACTCCATGCGTTTTGGTTATCTCGAGCAAGTTTCGAACTTGTCTATCACTTGTAACATGAATAGGAGGAGTGTCTGGAACCTGCATCATTTCAGCTGGTAACAAGTAGGTTATCTCCACAGATTCTGTGCTCATGTCCAGGTTATAATCTTCTTGAACCATTGCAACAAGTTCAGCATGTGTCGAACCTTCACTCAACAAAAATAGTCTCGCTCCTTTGGAATTATCAACCACAAAATCCCAATTAGAATCTTCCAAAAACCATTCTCCATACACTGCATGTAACTGACGCAACATCTGCAAAATTTCAAAATAAAACACATTAGTAAACATAGAGAAAATGAAAGTTTACTAAAAATTGACGCAGACGACTTACTTGTAAGTCGTCTGGAAGACATAGACGACTTACAAGTAAGTCGTCCAAATAGGTCATTTTTGCAATTGATTTTAAAATGGGACGACTTACTAGTAAGTCGTCCAGATTTGTTTGTTAAGAAAAAAATTCTAGACGACTTACTAGTAAGTCGTCCAGGATAAACGGGTTAGTTTTGCATTTGACCGAGTTGTGTCAGATATTTGACTTTTCCTGGACGACTTACTAGTAAGTCGTCTCTGGGAAATCAAAAATTTCAATATTTTATTAAAGCTAGACGACTTACCTGTAAGTCTTCTCAGGTTATTTTAAAATTCGAAAATAAAACTTAAATATTTAACTTTTCCCAGACGACTTAATTTAAAGTCGTCTAGGTAGAGGACTTACTTGAAAGTCGTCCGAGAGAAGCAAGGTTTGACCAGAATCTCGGAAAAAAATCTGGACGACTTCGCTTATCCTGGACGACTTTCAGGAAGGTCCTCTACCTAGACGACTTCCAAGTAAGTCGTCTGGGAAAAGTTAAATATTTAAGTTTTATTTTCCAATTGCAAAAGTAACCTGAGACGACTTACCCGTAAGTCGTCTAGCTTTAATAAAATATTGAAATTTTTGATTTCCCAGAGACGACTTACTAGTAAGTCGTCCAGGAAAAGTCAAATATCTGACACAACTCGGTCAAATGCAAAACTAACCCGTTTATCCTGGACGACTTACTAGTAAGTCGTCTAGAATTTTTTTCTTAACAAACAAATCTGGACGACTTACTAGTAAGTCGCCCGTGTGCTTAGAAGACTTACCCGTAAGTCTTCTTCAGCCAGACGACTTACGGGTAAGTCTTCGACACGAACAAATCTGAAAATTTTTTCAATTTCATACCTTTCACTAGTGAGATGACTTCCTAAGCACAAATAGTCCTCTCCAACCACCCAGAACCTCAAACGAAAGTAACCCACGAAGATTAGTATGCTTGAATGGCTCTACCAAGCCTAAAAAATTTAGAATCAAAAGCTTGAATTTTTTGGATGAATATGGAGACAAAGTTAAAGAGATGTTGTTTTTTGTTCATAACATTTAGTGCCAATCAATTTTAGGTAGTGTCAATCAATTTTAGGTGCATTAAGAGCTTCAAATTGGTTGTTCATGGTGGTTGTGGTATTGATGGCAATGGCAATATTGTAAATATTTGAAGATGATGAGGTTGAGAGAGTAAAAATGCCATTTTCAGAAAAAAAAACAAGAAAAAAAACAATGGCATTTTCGTAAATAATGTGAACATATGGGGTGAATTGGACACAAGAAATGACAAAAAAAGGGAGATGTTAGTTTTGTGTTTGACTTTGAGTTTTGAGTCAATTTTGCAAAAAGCCCTTTTATATTTTGATTGGTTTTTCGAAATAATTTTGGATTTGGTTTTCAAAACTGGGTAAAATGCACATGCCTACTAATGTGAATTTTTTAAAATTACTGGTAAATGGGAGATTCTGAACAGAAGTCGGACTGATACCTAAAGCATGTGAAACGTCATTCATTTTTGCTATTCAAAGTCTTAACAATGGTCAGAGTAATTGTAACTTAAGTGGAGAGCCTCAAACAATGGTACTCCAACCCCTTAATAAGTTCTTCTATCCAGAGTTTAGACGTGAAATATTTAACATTAAAGCTATGGTCCACTGGTCCACATGGCTGTGGCCAAGTGGTAGGCGAGGTCTGAGAATGTGTTAAACACTCTCTGTGTTTCGAGCCTCCCTTACAAGAAGATCACAACTGTGTGGAAGATTTGAATTTGAGCTTAGGTTCTATTAGTCTACACTACAGACTAAGTGAGTTCATATCAAAACCGACCGGATCAAAGGGGGTATAGAAAAAAAAACTATGGTCTACTTTTTTGGGTCAAGAAAAACTATGGTCTACTCAACACAATTTATTTGAGCTAAATGGTTGTGGCGTCTCTCCACTTAAAATGTCTTCATAGTCGTACAAATCTTGGTTTCTTTGGTGAGCCTTACAACTCTCAACCTTCAATCCCTCAGACTGATTAACATGTGTGTAACTACTTCCATTCAAGTGCTTCAACTAGTAAAGGTCAGCGAGACACAAGATTGCCTACATGTAACAGTTGCAGATTTCATTTAACCATATTGTCTCTCTGATGAAACATAGAGATGAGTTATCTTAGTATGAACAAGATAGTTTCTTTTAAAGGAAGGCCGAGAAAGAATATCATTAAGCTCGTCTCTTTTGAGAGATACATGTACAACACATTTCTATCAGCAATCAACGAAAAACTAGCCTTGTAATGGCCAGCAAAAACCGTATAACTGCCTCAAGATATCACTATGTTTTCTTCTCTGATCTTCCTATCACTCCCATTACAACTCTCACTTTCATATATATGTACATACATGATACATCATCATCACAGAAAAAAATCAAATTAAATGGTATAGTAACAAAGAATGTTTCTATAGTAATACCTTTCTCTTGTTATGTCTTCCTCTCTCGGCCATCCGTTTTCTTAACATACTCTCTCTTCAGCTTCTTCATCATCATCATCTGCTTGGTAATGCATCAGTTTCTCTAGCTGTGGTCTAAGTTCCTTGTTGCAAAACTCTTCATACTCTTCTATAAACCCTCCTTTCTTCTTCACTTCAACCACCACAAGAGACGATGTCAACTCAAAGATCTCAACCTTAATAGTCAACGGTCCTTTAGCTCCTTCTCTACAGCCTTCTAGCCTCACGCTCCAATCCTTCTTCCTCACTGTAAAGTCAGCCACCTTCCCAATCTCTTCAAGTTTCGATATGATCTTTGTAACGGGAGCAGCAGATACAAACCTAGCTCTTTGTCCACCTTCTTCAAACAAACCCGAAAGATCAAACCCGGTAGAGAATGATATGATGTCAAATGCGTTTAGACTCGCGGGTCTAGGCATTGAACCAACCCTTTTGATATCAAACTCAAGGTCTCCCTCTGAAGCAGTAGATGATCTGCCAGATGACAATGATGATGAATCGTCATCATCATTGTCATCCTCTCTACATAACTTATCGTTTTCGATATAGAATTTAACATCTTTAAACCCTTTCTTGAACCATCTATGGTTCATGATCTCTGGTATAGTGATCCTAGTATCTGGATTAGTGTCTAGAATCCTGGCCATAAGCCTTGTAAGCTCAGGAGAAAACCATTTAGGACAACGAAACTGTCCTTTGTATATCTTCTTATACATAACCAAAACATTCTTATCATCAAACGGTAGATAACCAGCCATCAAGACAAACAAGATCACTCCACAAGACCAAACATCAGCTTTGGCACCGTCATAGCCTTTCCTTGTCAGAACCTCTGGAGCCAAATAAGCCGGGGTCCCACAAAACGTTTGACATATCCCGTCTTGCCTGAGCTGCTCGGAGACAACGCTGAGACCAAAGTCAGAGACCTTAACGTTCCCTTCATCGTCCAGAAGAAGATTCTCAAGCTTGAGGTCACGGTGGTAAACACCTCGGCTGTGGCAGAAAGCCACGGAGGATATCAGCTGCTGGAAGTATCTCCGGGCGGTTCCTTCTCTAAGCCTGCCTCTAGCCACCTTATCGTAAAGCTCGCCGCCTCGTACGTACTCCATGACGATGTAAATCTTTGTCTTTGTTGCCATGACTTCGAGGAGGTGGACGATGTAAGGGTGGCGAACTCTGCGGAGGATAGAGATCTCTCGTTTTATATGACCGGCCATTCCGCTCTTCACAATCTTCTCCTTGTCAATGACTTTGATGGCTACGTTCTCGCCGGACTTAATGTTCTTGGCTAAGTAGACTTTAGCGAAGCTTCCTTGGCCAAGAAGCTTTCCTATCTCGTACTTGTCCATGAGAATAGAGCCTTGTGTTGTTTTGGGACTCCTAGGGCTCTCTGGACTGGTCTCTTTCTTCACGTCTTTAGTAATGATTCTGCCGAGAAGGCCCTCCATGAATCGCAGCGGCGTTTGGCCGGCGATAGGGAGAAGTGGCACCGCCGCTGGAGATAGGACTTGAGCCATCGGTGGGCTTAGTCTTTACAAGACGAACCAAACAAAGAAACGAACGAAAATAAGATATGGTTGTGTTTGTCTTGGTGGTAATGGTGTCTTAACTTGGGCCATTTCGTCTTCTTTTTATAACCGTTTTTGAGTTGAGATTGCTGTTATTTTTTAATTATAAAAATATTATTTTACGTTCAATAATAATAATCTGAAAAAGTCATCTCGTTTACTTTAATAAAAATATATATACTGACGTCGAAGTTTTAACCTAATCCGTTTTAGTTGGAAGCAGATAAAACGTTGGATGGAGTTTAGTAATTACATAGAGGCATTAGACATATATATTAAACTAATATGGTTTATCCAAATACGTAAAGTTGCAAAGTCAACTTTACCGCTGAACATGAACATGTTTATTACAGAGTTTTTATGTGGGGTTTTTAATTCTTTTAAAGAGTCATCAGTTCTTAAATAAGAGTTTTAAGAGTTGGTTCTTAACCATAAAATAAAAAATAAATAAAAAATCAAAAATTAAGAACTCCAACTAAAAACCCCGCAATGAACATGGTTTAAGGGACAGATAATAGGGTTGACTTATCAAACCTGCGTGGTTTTGTTCGATAAGCAGATCATTGATCGTTGGGATGTCGTCACACATCTATACTTCCCCAGCACATATTTTTGAAGGTTTTCATTATTTTATTGACAGTTGTTTTAAGGTAGAGCAAATCGTCTGTCATCATTGCAGAAGACATATATTCCTTTAGCCTTCTTAATCAGCAATCTCAGTTTTGGTTTTCAATTATAAAAATCCTATAATAAGGGATAGGCTGTTAGAATTGAATTTGGTACTTAACAAAATATTTAGATATATCTAATGTATCCTGTGATATTTAAATTATCATATATTAAGATATAATACTTATCTTAGAAGAGATCTTGACATCTTTTTACTCTCCAAATATAACTGCATTATTACCATCAAGAACGCGAATTTAGGGTGTGTTTCTAGAAACATCAAACAAAATCCATCTTTATTTAATAAGAAGATTTACATTAACTCTATATACAATCATCTCATCTTGATTGTCAAATTTTACAACCAAAAAGGCAATGAAATATTATATCTTACAAACGTTTCTAATAGAATATATATCATAAATGTCATTCAACCGAATTAATAAAATTAGGTTTTGTGGAGATGCTGTGTAGTTGATTGTATATATATATATTGCAGCTACTTAGTCAAACAAATTCTCTGTACCAGAAAAAAAACGCAGAAAAAAATTAAGTGTTTGCTCTTACCTCAAAACGATGTATGTTCACACTTTTCTCCATGATTTGAATCTCTCTATCCGTGAACCTGCAGTGTGTGTTAAAGTAGTCAGCAAGTGGTGTACAATTAATGTTGGTAGAATGTTAAAGAAATCATCCATGGTTTTTGTTGATCAGAAAGTAAGAAACATTGTTCACAAATATTATAATCATTTTTCATTAATCGAGGAATTGACTATTCTTCTTATTGTACCAATACGGTTAACTTATCTAATATTTTGTATTGTGTTAAAACAGGGATCTACAATAGAAGCAATTCTATATGAAGAGTTGGAAGCTTCAAAGCAAATTATCATAGATGAAGGTGATTGGTTTGAAATCAGAAATTTCAAAGTAATTCATGCTTTTGCTTTGATAAGGTTGAGCAAGAACCGATACCAAATTGAAATGTCAAGTCTTCGGTGATTTCAAAAATTCAACCAAAGATATATTGCAACTACTATTGTTTTGCAAACTTTCGTAACATCTTACGTGGTTTTGCACATCCAAAGTTCTCTATAGGTATGAGCTGTGTATATTTTATATCTTGCTTTATGGCAATTGATTAGGATGTAAGATTTTGAAGATAAATTTTGAGCTAATGTTTTGATTTTTTTGTACTAATGTTTTAGATCTAAATGGAGCTTTGGTTGGGGTAGGCGATCTTCTGGCATTTCATGATGAAATTCTTGGTGGAATAAACCATAAGATAAATTTTCTCTTTGATCAATGTTGAGTAAGTTGTCTATATTATACATGCGCTAGATACGTTAGTAATAAACCAATATATTACTGATAACAAACGATATATTTTGTGAACTAAATATAGGTTTGATGAAATAAAGTGTGTTGCTTATGGAAATATGGCTATAGAGTTACATCAAAAATGGAACTCTACTGTTGCTCATGTAGTACTATGTGTTTTGAATTTCTGGCGTATTGAATGGGGAGAAGGTAACTTCATGATCTTATTTTTAAGATTTATTTTGTCCATAAGAATTTAATTATTTATGATAATAAGAAAGAGATATTATACTTAGGGAGGCTCAAACATGTGACTAACATTGAAGGGTTTTCAAAAATATTGATTGAGCCTGAAATTCCTGAAATTCAAGCATTCCGTATGAGGTACAACTCCTTCATTTTTCTTATGAAAATAGGAAGTGTGATTGTGTATATAATTTGCTCACTTAATGTAGTGAATATTTGTTATCTTTTTGTATTCAGGATTCCAAGGAACCCATAATGAAGGTATTGCAAAAGAGTTGAAGTCATCTTTCAGATATTATCGCATAAAACTTCAAGTTTGTTTTAGAGCATCTTCAATTTTGTTTCCTTTATATGTGTTTCACAAGGTTTTTTTCTATATGTTATAAGACATTGTTCTACAAATAAAATATTTTCTTTTTTCAGTACCCATACTATTATACTACTACTTACTAAGATTGTATACTAGCCAGGGGATCAATCATAGACTAACCACTACCCAATTATGATATCAATCAATCTCAGTAAATAGAAGAAAGAAACTAACCATGTTATTTGAGTGGAATATCTCTTATGGCTTCTAGAGAGTACTTCATGGACAACAAATGAGTCTGTAGACAAACATAAAAAAAAAAACAATTCTCTATGTCACATGCATTTAGCATGTAGATAACATCTCAATTGTAGTGATTACCTGAAGAAGCATCCGAGCATGTATGAAGGGAACCGCAAACTCTTTGTGAGAAGTATTGAGTGTTAATAATCTTCTCAACATATTTGCTCTTTTTTTTAAACTCATTTGGGTTCTCAAAGGATTGCAATCTTTAAAAAAAAAACCCCCAAATTAGAACTGTCTTGTGTCTTAATAAATAAAGCAAGAAATAGAAACTTTACCATTCACATGTCTAAAATCTCTACTTCTCTCTTGCATGTCTTGAAAGAGTCTCCAGTGATGGCTAAACTACAATTAGAGATGAGAGATATATAAACATGGGAACGTAATAAAACCAAGCTATATTAGAGATTGAAACCCTAATGGTTTAATATGTACGATTAGAAACCAAAATCTAATAGTCAAACCTAATGAAGAGTAGATCGATTGGCTTTCGGAATAGAAGGATCTGTTTCGATAAACAGAGAACGGGCTTCAATCGATCTTGATTTTGTTAAGATCACAAAAACATTTATTGGTGAGACCCAGAAGAAAATGTGATATCTAAGAGACACCGACAAAAGAAAGAAAATAAAAATATATGTTTGTGCTTAACACGTTTCGTGGTGGAAAATTTTTTCCGGGTAAAGTGAATATATTTATGGGCTTTAAATTATAATTCTTAACTGGGCCATATCATATGTGTTTGAGTTATTGCCAACAGATATAAAATCTTTCTTTTTGTCAATTGTTCCGTGTCCATATTTTTAGATATAACTCACTTTTTTTTAATAATAAAAACACAATTCAAGAAAGTGACATAATACAAAATAGCCAAACACATATTTGGCAAAATTATAAATTATGTACTATTTTTAATTATAATTTATTTTGTTTTCAATAAAATTTTACTGTTTTCGATAAACGCAACATGTAATCTACTACTTTAATTTAACAATTGTACATGTGTTTAACATATTATACGACATATTAAAAATATTTTTATATAATTTAAATATATATATATATATATATATATATATATATATATATATATATATATTGTTAAATATACAATAATTCTTAGATTATACTCTCACCCCGCGCAAGGCGCGGGTCTTATCCTAGTATATATTAAACTAATATGGTTTATCCAAATACGTAAAGTTGCAAAGTCAACTTTACCGCTGAACATGAACATGTTTATTACAGAGTTTTTATGTGGGGTTTTTAATTCTTTTAAAGAGTCATCAGTTCTTAAATAAGAGTTTTAAGAGTTGGTTCTTAACCATAAAATAAAAAATAAATAAAAAATCAAAAATTAAGAACTCCAACTAAAAACCCCGCAATGAACATGGTTTAAGGGACAGATAATAGGGTTGACTTATCAAACCTGCGTGGTTTTGTTCGATAAGCAGATCATTGATCGTTGGGATGTCGTCACACATCTATACTTCCCCAGCACATATTGGTTATATAATCTTAAAGAAAGAGGTGGAGTGGATTTGTGGGAACCACGTGTGTGTGGCTGAGACGATGCTGACTGTAAGTCATGGACTTCACGTCTTCGACAGAACCAAAAGCCACAGACGCCAAATAGCTTTTTCTATAAGTTACGCAGGACTAAATAGCAATTATGAAATCGTAATATCTCATATATGATGTGTAATTAATATTTATTTGAATTTCGAGTTGACTATTTTTTATCATCCTAAACTTTATCCTGATGAAATTGTCATGAAGATGGATGGATAATTATCAATTACCAACTGGTCATATATTACTCTCGACAATGGTTTTGAATGTTACATGACAATACAGTAATGGTGATAGGCCAATATACTTTTAGAATAAAACAGAAAATATGAAAGAGGAACATATATCTATTAATAATAGCAATCTCAATTAATGTTGAAGGGTTGTATCTTTTCATTATAATAAATTGTGTCTTTTCATAAAAAAAAATTATATTATATTTGTTGTAAGAGTTGTGTCTTTTAATTTTTATTTTGTTCAAAATTATTCACATAAAATTATGTCTTTTCATAAAAAAAAACCCGAATGTATTAATTTTAAGAATTGTATCTTTTCATTATAAAATGTTATGCCTTTTCATAAAAAACTGAATTATATTTATTGTAAGAGTTGTGTCTTTTAATTTTTATTTTGCTCATAATCATTAACATAAAACTGCATCTTTTCATTAAAACTGAAATGCAAAATTATATCTTTTGCTTATAAAAAGTTATGTATTTTCATAAAAAAAAATTATTTTTGTTATAAGAGTTGTGTCTTTTAATTTTTATTTTGCTTATAATCATTCACATAAATATTTAGAATTATTTAAATCAAATTAGTGTGTTAATGTGAAAAGTTACATTTATCAACTTATTATTATAATATATATTGTATAAGACGAAACTTCACGGTTCAACACTTCAGACCAAGCAAAGTCAACAACAACAACGAGAAAACAACGATTAATGTAGATATGAAATTGTCACAAAAAGAAACAGAGAAAGAAAAAAAACTTAACGACAAATTGAAATGATAAGGCATCTTGTAGAATTGCATGATGTAGGTGCCAAAAACGTTGCAAATGACTTGGAAGCCTTTGAACCCAACTCTTCTTGCCAAAGACTCAAACTTCTCTTCCCTTTTGCATAACATCAAAAGAGAGAGAATTATGTAGGCATTTTATATCTTACTTATTTAATGAACGGTTACCTTTTAGAGATACATATCTTTTCACTGGCAACTATTAGTTTATTACACCTTTTCACTGGCAACTATTAGAGCATCATTATCCCTCTCAAAAGAGGGTATCTTAAAAAGGGAGGGTCCACATTTTTCTTAAAAAGGGTCTCCTATGTATGCCAAATAAGAGACTTTTGTTGTAGATTTTTTGCACTGTTTGCAGGCCCCACCGACACGTGACGGCCCGCGATTGGTGCACTTTTTAAATATTTTTTTTAACCAGAAAAAAAATAAATAAGAAACCCTTATGGGTATATGGGAAAATGATACTCTTAGTTTACTACACCTTTTCACTTTTAAAAACAGTTGTTACATACATTTTGATAATAAATTTAACATTGTATGTATCAAATTGTAATGATTAAAGACTGATTTTGTTACGGTGGTTATTAATTCTTATTATCTATTATATCTATTTTAAGAACCAAACTAAAAGTTTCAACACAAAAATTTAAGCCTTTATACATATAATTATTAGTATACACTAAACAATTAAAACGTAACAGAAAATATATACACTTATTTGAGAAAATATTAAAGCCCAAGTAGTATTATGGGGTAAGCAACCCAAACTCGTTTCACTCATCTTCTTCACTTTATATCTTAATTATTAAAAAAATAGAATTTAGTGAACAGTTACCTTTGTTAAAAAAACACAGCTAAAAGGACATGTCTTTTCACCGGTGGTTTACTAACTGTCTCATTCATTCATCTATAAATATAACTATCACTTTTTTTGTAAGTCAATTTTCTTTGATCAAACAGAAAGGAAAAAAAATTGGTGCAAAAAAAGTTTACAACGAGATAGGCAAAATGGATATCAATCCAGGTATTTTTTCCCTCTAATTTTATACTTTATTTGTCAAAGCAAAAAATAAAATTTTACATAAATGTAACATACTGTAGATCTTACTCTTTTTAAAAGTAACAAAGTATCGAAATGATTTGTTCTTTTTTCTTTCATTTGGGTATATATGTTTTTATCAAGTTTGTAATAAACGTTTTTTGAAACTTATATATAAACCCAATTAATATTGAAGAGTTGCATCTTTTCATAAAAAACTGAAATGTATTAATTTTAAGAATTGTATCTTTTCATTATTAAAAGTTATGTCTTTTCATAAAAAAACTGAATTATATTTGTTGTAAGAGTTATGTCTTTCCATTTTTTATTTTGTTCATAACCATTCACATAAATTTGTGTCCTTTCATAAAAAAACTGAAATGTATTAATTTTAAGAATTGTATCTTTTCATTATAAAAAATTATGTATTTTCATAGAAAACTGAATTATATGTGTTGTAAAAGTTGTGTCTATTAATTTTTATTTTGCTCATAGTTATTCACATAAATATTTAAATGTTATATATATCAAATTAGTGTATTAATGTGAAAGTTACATCTCTTAAAAGTTTATATAAAAAGTTGTATTTATTAGTTTTTTTTAAATGAATATTTATATGTAATTCTTATATTTTGGTACTAAAAATTGCATCTATCGCTTATGCTTTATAATTTTCTTAATAAAAATTATATTTCCTTTCTCTCTTATGAGTGATCTCGTCGGGATAGTGTGCGTGATCTTTTCGTTGACGACACATTCACATCCTTTCGATAATGATATATTTGCACCTTTTTGGTGATAAAACATCCCATCTCTTTATTCATGGCAGATTCATACCCCTTTGGATACGAAATATATACATCGTATTGGACATGAAATGTTCACACCCCTTTGGACACGAAATGTCCGCACCCTTTTGGACACAAAATGTTTCTACCTCTTCGGCACACCCCTTCGGACACATAATGTTCGCACCCCTTCGGACACGGAATGTTCGAGCCCCTTCGAACACAGAATGTTCGCACCCCTTCAGACATGGAATGTTCGCACCCCTTTGGATACGAAATGTTCGCACCCCTTCAGATACAAAATATTCACACCTCTTGGGTGACGATTTATTCACACCTCTTCGGTCACAACATGTTTGCACCCCTTTGTTGATGATCCATTTGTACCCTTTGGATAACGACTTGTTTGAACCTCTTTGGTGATGATCTATTCGTACCCTTTTCCTGACGATATCTTCACCCCCCATTTGGTGACGATTCGTTCACACTTATTTAGTTATGATATATTTGCACCTCTTTGTTGACGATACATTCGGATCTCTTTGGTTATGACATGTTGGTAGATATTTGGTCTCAACACGTTCGCACCTCTTCGAAGTATCATAAAGTTATTAATATTTGCTACATAAATCAATAATATTATAAAAGAGATCTTAAAAAATATTTTGTATTTTGTTTGAATTAGTATTTAAGATTTGTGTATATGTGTATAACTAAGTACCGTTTAATCTTAACAAAGTGGTTTTATTTTATTTTGAAAATTATATTTGTTTAAAAGAAGTCGTTCTTGATTTGGTTAATGCACTAATTAGTTGTAGAAAATCTTATAATTGTTTTTAAACTTATGTCATATATCGAAACTAATACTCTGAAATTTTGTTGTAATCTCATAACACGTAAACAATTGTCTACATGACATGACGTGTCTTCACTTTATATCTTGGCAAAATAATTTATTTACATGTCTATGCATTATAAATTTATAAGAAAGAGATACATACATGTTTTGCTTGTGATAAGTTCAACAAACTTGAGAAAAGACACTAACAAATTAGTATTTGTTTGATTAAAATTGAAAAGAATACCAACCCAAATGCATTAAAAGGATTTATTATGAAAGGATTTAGTGAAAAAGGTTTAATGATCAATGTTTGCTGAAAATATGAAACTATTCAATAAATGAACATTTTTATGAATGAGTTTCTAAAATGTTTATATTATGAAAGAGTTTAATGGTTAAACTGAAATTATACAACTTTTCTACTATGAAAAAAAAATCAGTGAAAGATTTTAATGGTTAAGTTCTTAGAAAATACAATTTGTCAAAAATAAACACATATAAACATGAAGAACTCTATTTGTTATTCTTGTATGTTAACTTAAGTTTAGAACTTTAGATTGAGAAATCGATAAAATTTTAGAGTATTTATATCTCAATAATAATTATCATATATAATATTTAAAGATTCAATAAAAACCATTAACAATAATTTCAAAAAGTAAATCTATAATTTGTTAATTTAATTCATTTTATTTAACTATTATGTTAATATAATAAATATTGATGTTTTATAAAATTATTTTTGAAAATTTAATACTATTATAAATAAGAAAAATCATGGGAAATTTTTATGTTTACCACAATATTAGTACCATTTTTTATTTTTACCTTCATTAAATAGACATTTTCATAAATATCATTTTTTGAAGAGGTAATTTAAAATAAAATAAAATAATAAGTATCATAAATTTTACATTCCTAAACCCTACCCCACCCCACCCCACCCCTCAACTCTAAACTCTAAATCTTAGATTAATTAACCCAAATGTTATAAACGTGTTTTTTCTTCTTAAACAACGAGGGTAAAAATGATTAAGATAAACATGAAAAATGATAGTAGGAATGTGTTATTTTGACAATTTCCCAAAAATAATGTCAATACAATTAACATATATTTATTACAATATTCAGTTGACATATTTTTTAACAAATGAGTTTCCGTGCGACATCGCACGGGTTCTTTCCTAGTAATATATAATAGAAAAAAAAATAACGGTGTTTACTGCTTTAATACTTTTTATCAACAACATCAACATACATTATATCCAATCCAATCTAAATATATATATACAAAAAGTTAGAGTTTTATTGTTGCATTAACTTGGAAACCGAAAAGAAAACATAATTATCTATTTACACTAAGTAGCATTATCTAGAATTTAGACATCAAGAACCCAAAATTAATACATAAACATATGAATGGTGAATTTTTTTTCCTGGTAATCAGGAGATTTTGAACATCCAGACTAATACCTAAAACGACTCTCATTAAAATATTCCACCTCGTAATATTTCTAGAAAATATTATCCTAAAATTTATTTTAAAATGCCTATGCTCAAAACCAGAAATGCAAGCACGACGAAAGTTTATCCTGTTTCGTATATTTATTGTAATAAGAAAATACATATACTAATATAACCCCCATGACAGAAGAGCAACAAATCGATGTGAAGACCACGTTAAGATGTTACACTTCTTTGGATAATGTTTACCTTTGTGTATTACATAAAGAAATATAATAAGTTATCCAAAACAAGTGTTCAAAATTCGTAATTAGTGAATGTGTAAGAACAAAAAGAAAACATGTAATGAAGTATTATGTAAGTGATTTTAGTGTTGGTCAAGAATGGTATCCTTTCGACAGCAGGTCAATGAGTTGTTTGAGTCACTGCACAAACACAATGATATGTATCCGAGTCTGAATCAGATATTGCATTCATCTAGCATGACCCATGCACAAGCCACGGGTTCGACTCCCCCCAGATACGCCGTGGTGTTTGGCCAGACAATTGGAGTATCTAACTCCCCATAGTACCAAATGGGCTGTCTCGCGCCGAGGAGTTAGTCCCCTGGAGGTTGAGATCCCTCCAGGTTAAACAAAAAAAAAAAAACATGCTTTTAATCATATGCAGAAAAAATCAACTCTCTGAGACTCTAACTTATCGTACAAAATAGATAAACTACAAGAATAGTATACCTAAACTTGATATGTTATTTGTAGGGAAATGTAGCCGTTTTTGCGCTTCCTAGTTCATGTGTTGATTGTTGTTTTTTACAAAAACAATGTCGGTTTTGTAGGAACATTCAATTTAAAGAGACATTTTTTATTTATTATGTTGTTTTTGTTGATCTCAACTGTTTCGACTTAAGATTGGTATCTTATCTTATGCAATATATATGCATGGCCATATTTACCGTGTTAGAAACGATGGCAAGTGCCTTGTGCTCCACTATATAAATCAATTTTAAGGTTCTGTATATCAGATATAATTGTCTTAAACTGGTTAATTTGTTTATATATATTAGTGATTTTTTGAATTTACGCGATTTTAAATATTTTTCAATAATTTTTTATGAGCTATTGGTTAAGATTTTTCATGACTTGTTTCTTTTGATTTTTGATTTATATAATTTTCTTTTTATATATATTTTAATTATGTACTTCGGTAACACCTTAAAATTCCAAAACCTCAATTTCTTTCTTTCTTTTTTTTGGGAAATTTTACCTGGTTTTAAAATTCAATAGAAATTAAACCCTATGATTATATCTTTCCTTTCTATAAAGGGATAGTCCATTTGTTCTCACAAAGAGAAAATTATCAAATCCTGGAGATCTGAGCCACGAGCTGTCGCCTCCAATCCGATTCTGACTCTAGAAATACATTGAAAAATAATAAGATAGAACACAAGTCCTTTGATAAAAAGAAAAGAAAGAAAAAGGTCCTTTGATAAAAAAAAGTGTTCTTTGATCAAACTCTGATTAAAAGTTTAATAGATGGATACGTCAGAATATCTTTTAGTAAAGAATAACTACGCACAAATGACATGATTTAAGAAAAAACATTGGAGAGATACTCACCAACATATGAGTCTCTAGAGAGATACTCACCAACACATGAGTATTGGTAAGAAACTCGTGCGAGTCTCTTGAAATAAAATTAATTGCATTTAATTGTTTTAACATATTGAGCCATTAACTTTTTTATATGTGGCACAAGAGTCTCTTATTTTTCTAATTTTTTCATTTGTTTTATTAGTACCACTAAAGATTCATAACTATGAATATAAATAACTTAACAAAAATAAATAACTTGCCTAGAGAGATTGGGAAAGATATATTTGTATGGGATGAATTGCGGGGCAAATCTCCTTTGGCAGAGAAGCATTTTGCTTGCAACTCAAGCAATGCTAAGGACCATCTGCCATAGGAGTATTCGCCCAGTAATCCAGCCATGCATCGACGAATGATGATCGCTCTTTCTTCCTTCTTACTTCACAAACATGCATCTTCACCTTTCTAATATATTCTTAATATTTCACACAGAATGAGTTATTGTAAACTGAACTAGCAAGTGTATATATATAGCTGATGAAAGTGTCAGTAACGAATGCATATAGAAATCATATTCTGTGGCATATCCAATGTTTCATAGAAGCATATGTGTCTAGTATAATCCTAAAGACCAACCCCTTCATGCGGTCCTCATGCTTCTGATTCGGACTTTAACATCTCTTCTTTTTCCTCATTCAACGGCCTTTTTATCAGTACTGAAAATATTTTGCTTGTGTATTGCATACGAAGTTTTGTGATTCATGTTTCTAATAGGTATTGTTCCATACTCCATAGTATATGCTCTTTGCATCAAGGTTTATAAATACCTTACAAGGTTTGATTTTTTCATTTGAAGCGATCAAGTAAGAGATGGAAAAGACTAACATTTGGTAGAAAAGCATTACAGGGTGAATCCTCTATTGGCAGGAGATATTGATGACTCAAAAAACATTTTGTCATCATTTTCCTCTGCCAAAGGAGATTTGCCTAGCAATTTTTTCCTACCTTTATTCATTTGTCCAACTAGTACTCTGATGATTTATGTTAGAGTCGTTGTTTTTTTTTTTTTGATAATCAAGGTATCCGGATCTCTCATTTAGTCCGACTATCCCTCCGCGTCCAACCGGAACTGGCAAGGAAAGTCCTGGAGGCCAAACGGAAACAATGTTAAATTCGTTGTGGTCGGGGCTCGAACTCGTGATGGCGGACACCTCAGCCGAGGTTTCTTTACCACCAGACCACGAGGCCCGGTTAAAAAGGTTTGGAATTACCTCTTCTCCCATAGAGGATGTTAAATCCTTGGTGGCCAACGGAGTTCGAACAACGTTGTTATATTGCCATTCATGCTGAAACTTTCATATTGATAATTCGTGTAAGCATGTTCTGGATAATAAAAGTTATTGATATAGATGAATAAATAACCTAATTGTTTCATTTAGTGAGGTAGATTTTTTTATTTTTTTTATCAAATCATACATTTACATTTCTTTTAACAATGTAGTAGACACAACAACTATCTTGTCGAAGAATCTACTCTAAAGGATCAGCTCCTTTCTTTTAGTTTAAACCTTATCTCTTTGATAGAAGCTTTCAACACGTAGCCAAAGAATGCTCTCAACCCAAAAGAGAATCCGAAAATCAATTTCAACAGTCAAGTTAAAATGATATACGTATACGTGTTTTACAACTTTCATCATAAATCAGGGCCAGCACACGCAAGTAGCGATCGAATAGAGTCCAAAATCTTAAAGGATCCTTAATATTTTTTGATAATAGTTTAGATTCAAATTCACAAAGTATAACGAAAAATAGAATAAATATATCTAAATTTAATTCTCGTATTTATTAACTAATACATGTCAATATAATTTACCAAAAATATTTGTTATACATAGACAAATGAAAATGATATAAACTAAAATGATTAGCATTAATATCAATTATATATTTTTGGAAAGTAAATATTTTTATGTGTTTTAATATTTAATATTTTTAAATTTAAATTTTATTAAAATTGAGAAAACTTATATTTATTAGTTTTCTTATAAATACTAAGAGAAATGTACGTATTCTTCACCAAATAGTCTACAAAAAAAATAATTCACTATATTTTCTACCACAAAAAGCAATATAAAACCAACTAATCTATAACAAAGTTTTGCCAAAACACACACATAAAGTATATAATTATATAATATTTACAGTAATTTTATAGGTCATATACTTTTTAAACTAAAATAATTATTTTAGATGATAAAACAATTTTATTTTAGTCTTGAACATGTTTTCTATAAAGTTTGAGACGTCCTGCATAAAATACATAAAAAATTACATGTTTCCGAAATAGAGTTATCATAACAAATTGGTTCAAGGATCCTTAGGTTGGATTGATTACTTTAAAAAAAAGTTGGATTGATTTGTGGAGAGGTGATTGCCACAAACTATATATTTAGCCATATTTCTAGTTGGAAACAATTTTCGTGATATATAGTTTGCTAACAAGGAAAAAGAACAAATGGTTAGATACTACCTAAAGCCAATCCCAATATGCATGCATCGTTAAATAGCTAATGATCAAGTACAATAGCATGCAAGCTAATAACAATTTGTTGTAGTTGGATATACCGAATGAATATGCTGTCAGTGCCTGAGGCATATAACTTTTATCTTTGACTTTTTAAAGCCAAATCGTAAAATCTAAAAAGGTGCTACAAGAATTGGGTATATACAAAGTATGAGATTTTATTGAAGTATTGGGATTTATATTCTACAGACTAATGGGCTAATTAAATAAAAGTATGATTCTATATCTTAGTGGTAAACTTGACTTAAATATTTTAATATACTGAGGATATTATTACATTAGTCTTCTTTAATAGTGAAAATTGTCTAACTGTGAAGGTGTCCTACAATTGACGAGTTAATATCTATTTTCGTTGTGAGATTTATAACTTGAAGGTTACTTGACCAGAGAGAGGAGAAACACTTATTTATCATTTCTCAAAACCTAGATTGTTTTTTTTAACAGGATCAAAACCTAGAGTGTTGATTTGTTCTAAACATTAAACCTAAAGGAGTTGCCAGGTTTCAAACATTAAAAATACAAGCCAGAAAATTAGACAATGTTGAGAAAGAAACCTTCTCCCATCATATATCATATATATGTGATTTGGAAGGTATATGTCCAAAAGAATCTAAAAGTTTAACACTGCCAACAAAAGAAAATAAAATAAATGGTTTGTGGGGTTTGAATATAAAAACCAGGAGAGTACAATACCATGGATCTTCCATTTCTATAAGAATCAGTTTATAGTTAATCTAAAAGTTTATAGTTAATCTAAAAATTATGAATTTTAAATTTTAGGAATTGTCCTTGTCAAACTTTTTGGTAATTCTAAAGATTATTTTCTAGAATTAACCACCTTAGTTAATAATTATTAAAACCCATACTCTTCAGATCTCCCCGACCCCCATCCCCACAGGCCACAATACCAAAATAGTAACACAAATTTTAAAATCCTAAAATTCTGGAATGTTAGGTACATGTTTGTCTAGACATGAAATCAGCCTTTGATAATGCTTTTGCTTAGTGCTTTTACGTATCAACAACCTATACATAAATAGTTATACATTTTAATACGCCATCTTGGTCACCTCCCAATTCGAGTCTATATAGTCTTTAATGATATGTATCCCATTGATTTATTACATAACCTATTAGATTTTGGGCTTTATAAAATAGCTTAATATCTAAGTTATAAATAAATTACCAAGCAAAGTAGAACACAACCCTAGAGCCTAAATGCTCTGATGGCCATAAAATATGGGGGAATATTCCTTAATAGATAAATTATATATGCGTACGTATGTGAGATTTTATTCTAGCTCAGAAGGATAGTGCCATTGAATATGCTTCTTGCATGTTATATATAAACACAATACAAACAATTAGTTTAGAGCTGAAAGATATATGGAGAAAGGTGCAAATGAATTACAGGGCAAGATCTCCTTTGGCAGGAATCTCTTACTCCATTCTTGCTTATGCATATATGTTTGTGGTGAGCTGTCTGCCAAAGGAGATTTGCCCGGTAATTTTTTTGTGTCAATGTTTATCAAGATTTATTTTGGGTTAATTACATTTTACATTTTTAGTAAAAATGGTGCTCTTGGATCTATACCTAGTCGAGTAGACACTAGTTCATGGATCCATATCATGGTTTGTTATGTTTCAGTTACTACTCATGTTAAAAGAGGATGTATATATCTGAAAACATGGCCAACGCTGGCCAACATAGATGCATATTGATGCATGAAGGTCTTGTATTCATGAAGCGGGTAAGTGAAAACATTAGTTATGTACATAATTAAGAAAAAAAACTCTACGAATCTTCTTCTCATACATTTTTCTCATGCTGATAATGTCCATATCCTTACCAACCTATGACACCAAGTTCGGTTTCCTACATGCCTAGCACTCCTGGAGAACAACCAATGACGCTTGGAGGCTGGAGCCGATCTCGATGTCAAGTCTCTCGAATAAGCTTGATGACAATCTCGATGTCAAGAGTCTACACTTGGTTTTTATCAGCCAGGCTAGCTCGCATGCGTGACTGACCCCTTATTTCTCATGTTTTCCATCAAATCCATCTAGTTTTTTAATCCATTGCTCTCTTTATTTCTCACAAAAATTCTTGAGAGATTGATTCCATTCTTTATGACTTTTTATTAAACACATAATATGTCAGTTGTTTAAGTGCAAATCCAAAATCAAAAGTTTTAAATTTGTGAACAACTAACAAATTAATGACTTGTCTAGTTAACAATAAAGAAATAAAATCACCTAATAACTTGTTACGTACAATTCTAAAGCCCACTAACACAGCCTTAGAAAACAAGAACTCGGCCCAATATGGATCAAAAAAGTAAAGCTGAGGTGGCAAACAACGATTGGTTGTACTATCGTGTTTTGCATCGCCTCGCCACGTCTCTGCATTAATCCAAAATAACAAAAATGAGAATAAATGAAAAAAAAATCTGAAATGGAATTATAAGATTGTGCGACCTTCGTCTCTCGTTGACCATCAAAGCTACGAACGCTCTTTCTCCGTGTGAAGGGGAAGAAAAACCATCGCAGCCGTCAGTTTTACGAAGGTGATCGCTCTTCATAGATCGAAGCTGCTCTCTTTATTATAATCTCTTTCGATCTCTGATTCTTTCTCATACCGAATGTTTTCTATCTCCATCGTGACTTGTGAGTCTTTCGCATCAGATCTGTGTGGTTTTTGATTCATTGGTTTTTAGATCTGTTTCTCGTGTTCTTCACACCGATCTGTATCGGACTCATATATGATCAGATGGGTTTCTGACAGATCTGGGTTTTAGATTAGCTGGGTTGAGATAACTTTAGCTCTAGTCAAGTAAAGTTTCGATCTTTGTTCTTACCCACTACTCGTATTGATAATGGGTTACGATAATTTTTGAGATTCATTGATTGTAGTTCGCATGGATGAAAAAAGTTTGAATTTTGCATGAAAAGTTTATAACTTTATGTCAATGCGTGTGAATTGTATAGTTCATAATTTTCAGAGGCTAACTTTAAAATAAATTTGAATTTTGCATGAAAAGTGTATAACTTTATGTCAATGCGTGTGGAATTGTTTAGTTTTTTTTATAAGTTTCAGAAGCTTACTTGAAGGTGATATCTGATTTTGTATGTACAGAAGTTGGATCAACGTTAATACGATACTAGAATGGGAGGAGGGTTTAGAGTTTTGCATTTGGTGAGGCCGTTCTTGGCTTTTCTTCCTGAGGTGCAGAGTGCTGACAGGAAGGTGCCTTTCAGAGAGAAGGTTATCTACACTGTCATCTCTCTCTTCATCTTTCTTGTCTGCAGTCAGCTTCCTCTCTATGGTATTCACTCTACCACCGGTGCGGATCCTTTCTATTGGATGCGTGTCATTCTTGCTTCCAACCGTGGGACTGTTATGGAGCTGGGTATTACTCCCATTGTCACGTCTGGACTCGTGATGCAGCTTTTGGCTGGTTCTAAGATCATTGAGGTTGACAACAATGTCCGTGAGGACCGTGCCCTCTTGTAAGTTTCCGTTTTACAAAGATCACTATGGACTTGATTGTGATGCTTTATGAAATCCTGATGATGTGGTCTTTTGTGTTATTCTGTGTTTGGATTTGCTGTGTAGGAATGGTGCTCAGAAGCTTCTTGGTATTCTGATTGCCATAGGTGAGGCTGTTGCATACGTTCTTTCTGGAATGTATGGCCCCGTTGGACAGCTTGGTGTTGGAAACGCCATCCTCATCATCCTCCAGCTTTTCTTTGCTGGAATCATTGTTATCTGCCTTGACGAGCTTCTTCAAAAGGGATATGGTCTCGGCTCAGGAATCTCCCTTTTCATTGCCACCAACATCTGGTAGGACGAGTTCTTCCTTTCCTTTTACATCTTTAGCACAAGATCATTTCTGATAACTGTAGTTGTTAAGACATTTTTAATTGATGATATGCAGTGAGAGCATTATCTGGAAGGCATTTAGCCCAACCACCATCAACACTGGTCGTGGAGCTGAGTTTGAAGGTGCTGTTATCGCATTGTTCCATATGCTGATAACTAAGTCCAACAAGGTTGCAGCCCTCCGCCAAGCATTCTACCGGCAAAACCTCCCAAATGTTACCAACTTGCTTGCCACAGTCTTGATCTTCCTGATTGTCATCTACTTCCAAGGGTTCCGTGTGGTTTTGCCTGTGAGATCAAAGAATGCCCGTGGGCAACAGGGTTCTTACCCAATCAAGCTGTTCTACACCTCTAACATGCCCATTATCCTCCAATCCGCCCTCGTCTCAAACCTTTACTTCATCTCTCAGGTACATACATTCTTCCCATTTCACTGTACGTACAGTGAATTGTCTTGTCTCTACAGTAACATAATGTTAACTTTGAATCTCTTCATGGTCAACAGCTTCTCTACAGGAAGTTCAGTGGAAACTTCTTTGTAAACCTTTTGGGACAATGGAAAGAATCTGAGTACAGTGGGCAATCTATTCCAGTTAGTGGTCTGGCTTATCTCATCACAGCTCCAGCAAGGTAATGCAAAATATATGCTTTAATCCATCAGATTTGTTAGATGCACCAACCAGTTCGATGAATATATGTTATTATATGGTTGCAGCTTCTCGGACATGGCAGCTCACCCATTCCATGCTCTGTTCTACATTGTCTTCATGCTCACTGCTTGTGCTCTTTTCTCAAAGACATGGATTGAGGTCTCCGGATCTTCTGCTAGGGACGTGGCTAAGCAGCTTAAGGTAATAAAACCATAACTGCTCTCTCAATACATAACCGGAGATCTCACATGGTGTGTTTGGTTATGCGTGACAGGAACAACAAATGGTGATGCCAGGACACAGAGAGTCAAACTTACAGAAGGAGTTGAACAGGTACATCCCAACAGCAGCAGCTTTTGGAGGAGTTTGTATCGGTGCACTGACCGTTCTGGCTGATTTCATGGGAGCCATTGGGTCAGGAACTGGAATTCTCTTGGCGGTCACAATCATATATCAGTATTTTGAGACCTTTGAGAAGGAGAAAGCAAGTGAACTCGGCTTCTTTGGCTTCTAAGTTATAGCCTCTAAACTTGTAAAACTTTGCTTAGGCAAAAGCAGAGAAGGCACGCTAGCTAGCTTCTGTGCCCAACCTCAAAGGGTTCTAACACAGTTTGGGGTAGTCCTTTCTTGTTGGTTAAACAAAATTTTCACTTGTAGTTTTTTCTTTTAAATACAATTTTTTTATGTTTTAATGCTTTTATAAGTTGAATCCTTTTGGTGATAGACGATTTTCTCTAATGTATGTTTCTAGAAGTTTTACTTGTGACCAAATAAACTATTTACAATAATCATTTATGATTTGAAAAGCAATTTATCATGTGGTCAATGTGAGAAAAAGATGTCATGACGGTTTTAAGAGGTGATCAAGCAGACAAACCTCTAAACTGTGAAAGAATCACTAGAAACTATTGGGTATCAGATAACAAGGATAAGTGATGTTACATGTTTAAACTTTTGGCTTTGTACATTCATGGTCTCTCCTCTTTCATAGGAGGATCTAACTAACGTCCTACAGTAAAGACAGAAAGTCTTACAACGAGAACTTGAGCTTTGCCAAACGCGTTTTAAATCCTTTCTTCTCATTAAAGCTTTTTTCTTCCTTCAACAAATTTCTTGTCTGAAACTTTTACTAGTGACTACACATACTATACATATATCTCTGTTTATGTGGATCATATTGATTTGACTTTCAGAGGCAAGAGTTAAAAAGACACAGGAACTGTTGCTTCTTTCTTTATTTATAGGTGCAGTGATCCAAATTAGAGTTTTGCTTGTTCCTTAAGTTAACACAAAATGATAAAGTAATACACTAAGAGTTAGAAATTAAATAACCAATAACCTATGTAACCAGTTATCAGCTTTATAACCAGACAAGCAGTTGAATACTGATGGGTTTTGATGTTCTCCATACTCCATAGGTAGAGAGAAGGTCTAGATATACAGGTTTTTTTAAAATTAACTTAATACAAAGGTGAATCACTCGTCTGTAAAAACCATTATAAATAGACTGCCCTCTTTGTAACTGATGTTCTGCCCAACACATGTCCTAACAGACATCTTAACGTACTTTGATTTGCTTTGTAAGAAAGGCGCATCTGTCTAGACGAGCCACTGTTTTTGTTTTCACATGGCCACAGATACAGCGATGTTCGCATCCTCACGGCGGAGGCGATCCCCCTTTTTAGCACCCGTTAATCTCTCTGACGTCCCTCTCCTCCAAACCCTATCTTCCATTTCATCAGAAATCATCTCTTGCTTCAGCAACGTACGTTTCTCCTTCCAGTTCAGAAACTCACGTGCCCTGATACGTAAAGTCCAAGTCTTTGCCGTCTTACTCCAACACCTCGCAGATTCAAGCTTGGATTCCACGGCAGTGTTGTGCTTCAAGGAGCTTTATCTCCTCTTCCACCACTCCAAGTTCCTCCTCCGTTACTGTGCTCACTCCTCTAAGCTATGGCTCTTGCTTCAAAGCCCCTCGCTTTCAAGCTTCTTCCATGGTTTGAGTAAAGATTATTCCACCCTTTTGGATGTCCTCCCAGTTGATAGTCTTGGCCTGAGCCACGATGTTAAGGAGCAAGTCAAGCTCTTGCACAAGCACTCATCAAGACTCTTCGTTGATGACAACGACGAAACGCTACGTCACAGACTCTACACGTTTCTTGACGAGTTTGAGAAAAGAAGTGTACCAAACTCAGAAGAGCTAAGCTTCTTCTTCGTGGAGAGATTAGGGATTAAAGATCCGATGAGTTTTAGAAGTGAGATTGAGTTTCTTGAAGAACAGATCAAGAGCTACAGTTGTGACTTAGAGCCTACAAGGTCAGTGATTAACGGGTTTGTGGATATCACACGGTACGTTATGTTTCTCTTATTCAAGTTTGAAGATGAATCAAAGTGGAGCATAGAAGACATTAAGAAACAGAGGAAAGGTTTGGTCTTTGAGGAGATTGGGAACACGTTTACAACACTTCCAAAGGATTTCACTTGCTCCATCTCTCTCAGTCTTATGAACGATCCTGTGATTGTTTCCACGGGACAGACGTATGAGCGAAGCTCCATAGCTAGGTGGATTCAAGAAGGTCACTGTACTTGTCCTAAAACAGGACAGAAGCTTGTGGACTTGTCTGTTATTCCCAATCTAGCTTTGAGACAGCTGATAACGCGTTGGTGTGAAGTCACTGGTTTGTCTCATGACTCACCTAAAGAGTCTCTACCTGCAGTGTATCAAACGAGAGCTTCAATGGAAGCAAAGAGAGCTACTATATCAATTCTTGTACAGAACCTAGCAGACGGGTCAGAGTTAGCTGCAAGAGAGATCCTTCTTCTCACTAGAATAGCAATGGAAACACGTTCGTTGATCGTGGAAGCTGGTGCAATCCCTCACTTGCGTAGGCTTCTCAAATCCGAGAACGCTTTTGCGCAAGAGGACGCAGTTGCATCCATCTTTAACTTGTCTATGGACGAGGAAAACAAGAGTCTGATCATGGAAGAACACGCTTGTCTTGAGTCGATAATGAGCGTTCTCTCATCTGGTCTTACAATGAAAGCTAAGGAAATAGCAGCAGCCACGTTATACACTCTTTCCACGGTACATGTTTACAAGAAAGTGATAGCTAACGCTGATGGCTGCATCGAGTCGCTGGCATTGCTGCTGCGAAACGGAACGGTGAGAGGGAAGAAAGATGCTGTCTACGCTTTGCATAGCTTATGGTTGCATCCGGATAACTGCAGCTTGATGGTAAAAGGGGGAGGAGTGTCTGCTCTCGTGGGTGCTTTGGGGGAGGAGGCTGTGGCGGAGAAAGTTGCGGGAGTGTTGGGTGTGGTAGCGACTCGGTCTTTAGGAGCAGAGAGTATAGGGAGAGAGGAATCAGTTGTGGCTGGGCTCATGGAAGTGATGAGATGTGGAACACCGAAAGGCAAAGAAAAAGCCATTGCAACATTGTTACAACTCTGCACAGTCGGTGGGGCGGTTGTAACGGAGAAGGTTGTGAAAACACCGGCTCTTGCGGTCTTGACCCGTAAGCTTTTGCTCACGGGTACAGACCGAGCCAAGAGGAAAGCGGTTTCACTCTCTCGGGTTCTTTAAAGGGCACGGCCGAAGCACACTGAGATAAACAGTCTTGTAATAAGGAAAGGGAGGTATATAACTGATCTTGTGATCTCTATATCCGTACTAGGCTTGGGCATTTTAACCTGGACCCGAAGACCCGACCCGGACCCGGTCCGAAAATACCCGACCCGAACCCGAACCGAAAGTTTACAAGTACCTTTTGGGTCTAAATTTCTTTTATCCGAATAGACCCGGATCCGAAGAGAACCGACCCGAATAAACCCGGACCCGAAAAGAACCGATCCAAATAGACCCGACCCGCAAGAACCGATTTGTACCCGACTTAAAAACATGTATATTAAAACTATGATTTTTTGTGTTATGTTTTATATATATATATATATTATATTTTATTTAGTTGAAATTTCTTTTGTTAACAATATTTATTATTATTTTGTAACATTTTTAAGTAATATGAAGCTTTAAACTATAAAATTTAGAGTTTAAAATGATTTATGTTGATTATTAATAGTTTAATTTAAGCTATTTTATAAATATTTAGATATATATGACAAATATTAATTAAATTTGAGTGAGTCTCGATATGTCATGTATTTTTCAGATTCTAAATACCCAAACCCGATCCGGACCCGATATGGACCCGAAAAATTATGGGTATTTTACAGGTATTGAAATTATAGACCCGAACCGACCCGGACCCGACAAGACCCGACCCGGAACCGACCCGAAAAATTACAGGTACCTATATGGGTCTAAATTTTCAGGACCCGAAAGACCCGGACCCGACAGGAACCTGAGGACCCGAATGCCCAGGCCTAATCCGTACATATCTATGCTCTTAAGTCTTGAAGAAAAGTGTTTGAGGGAGACAGCAATATAAAGCCTTACATATTCAGTGATATCTATATATATATGTTCGTGTACTGCTATGAGCTGTTAACATCTCTCTGCTATATAACCATACTACATTACCTATAATTTACCTATAAAGCCTTACCGCATCAGAACTGAATCTATAAAATGAAAACTGTTAAACAGAAAACAAAGATATTATACAAGGTGGAGCACAGAAGCAAAGCTACAACAGTCATGGGAACTTTTTGTTTTTTTTCTTCTTTGGTTTTTGGTTGCATTGATCAAGATTAGAGTTTGCTTGTTCCCTAAGTTAACAGAAGATGATAAATACACTCACAGAGACATGGTGAAGATCCTTCCTTTTCCCTCTTCAGCCTCCCTACCCAACAACTCAAATAACCGATAACCTGTATAACCGGTTATCAGCTTTATAGTACACAAAACCACGAGGCTTGAGCGGACTGAAACCGCCTAGTAAGAGTTTTGCCATAGGTGCTGCTGCGGTGTTTGCTTTGAGGCCTGGCCTTGCGAGCCACCCTCCCTTGGGTTTCGCTGTTGGTGATCCATTGCCATTCCGGTTTGTGATTGATAGTAGTTTGGGTAACCGAGCGATCCATATTGCTGTTGCGCCTGTTGCTGAGCTTGTCGAAGTTGCTGTGCTTGCTGTTGTACTTGAAGGTTGTAGTACGCATTGCTCTGGGCACCCGACATTGTTTGAGAACCAGGTCCATGAAGCCATACAGGCGAGTTTTCATTCTGAGATCAAACAATTAGGTCAAAACAAAGACCTTACATCTTTCCCTGAAAGTGTCGAAAAGAGGAACATACCTGCTGTTGTTGTTGTTGCTGAAGTGACAAAAGATGGTTCTGTTTGTACTGTAGACTCATAACGTCTTCATAACTAAGTGTTGCCCCAGTAGGAGCTGCCTGCTGTTGTTGTTGGTTAAGAGAGAAGTTTCCGGCTCCAGCATTGCCTGAATTCCCAAACCCATATGCGGAGGAGATAGGAGCAGAAGTTGCTGACGGAGGCAAATTACTGGGGGAAATGTTGTTTTTGTACTGCGGAAGCAAAGCCGCCGGTGACTGGTGGTATGAGCTATTACCAGAAAATGCTTGCTGGAAAGCCGATGGCATGTATGGGTAGCCTTGAGGCATCAAAGGGTAACTGATCATGTTTGCAAAGTGAGTTAGAGGCACACTATGCTGAGAATATGGATGCATTGGAAGCTGTTGAGGTCCTTGAGGAAGAGCAGGTCCAGTAGCAACATTGGCACCGGGTAAGTTCTGCTGCTGGCTTGGCTGCGTTGTTTGAATACCACCACCATCTCTGAGGGCCTGCGTGTAAGAAAATATAACCAAAACACTGTAAATCAAACAATATCCTAATTAATATTGGTGGACTAACCACACATTGAAAACATGAAAGACAGTAGAACTTCTAATTTTCTATATAAATACAAAGATGTGCTACTTGATTTAAAAAGCGCTTCAATTTACACGTAAGGAGATCACCTCTGGCATAGAAATGCTTTGGTCATTTAGTGAGTAATCGTTGCTTCTTGATGGCATAGACTGCCCCCCTGGAAAAGTCGAGTATTGAAGCTCAAGCTCCCTTGCACTTTGTGCTGTTTGTGTCAATTGAGTGTTTGGAGTTGCATTTGCATACCCTTGCTGAAAACAATGATAACAAAGAATATCATTAGCATCATACAAAACGATCTTTTGTATGATCTGAACAGCAATCCATATAAATATATCTTTCGAATATATATAAGGAGGTTTTCTTAAAAGCTATAATCGAAAACAATAAGCTGTGAAACCATGGGCACTTGGTCGTGATATATGTATCTTACCATAACATTTGTTAATGAAGCAAGATTCTGCATTTGATTCTGAATGCTTGTCTGTGAGGCATCAAATGCAGTCTGCTGCTTGGCATTTTCATACGCATACTCTTGATCAGATTGAGCAAACGAATACTGGTTCTGCTGATGAGCAGTTTCGGGGTTCTCTGGCAACAAAACTTCTTGCTGAGATTCTGAAGAATCATCATAATTTTCTGCATTAGACGGATGGACCATATTTCCATGGGACGTGCTTCCTAGTTGTTCATCTCCATATAACTCGGCATCTCTGTCCAGAAGACGATCAATCAATGGTGAGTACAAAGGAAAAGAGCCCAGAAACTATTGATAAAAAGAAAATCAGTTATAAGGGCATGCCTAGCATCAGCACGTTCGATCTGTGGAGCTACATCAGATGCTTCTTCTAAGTTGTTGTTCAAAGGTCTTGATCCAAAGCTTCCAAAGCTTAACTGTGAGCACTCTTCTGTATAGACTAGCAGATGATCTGGAATTAGGACAGCAGGTCTATCCTCATGAGATTTATCATGGTTTTCTATGCTTAATTCTTGAAGGTTGGCAGCAACAGACGAGACATTATCTTCATCTGCAAAAGAATATTGACATGCGAAAACAGCCAAAATCAAGAGCAAGAAGATTAAGTCTAATATGCTGCAGATTTTCCGAAATGTTTTTTTTTTCCATATCTCTACGACTTCAAATGAGCATTATTCTCATATCAAAAGTAAAAGAAGGAACACAGAACTGAAAAAGTAAGCATAACCAACTAAGGGAGATGCTTAACTAATCTACCTGACTTTCAAATTAGAAACCAAAAGACTATACACATAGTTGTCAATAAAGTATACGGCAATTCTTTTCTAAACATGTTGGAAACACTTGTGCAAGGTAAAATTCTTACCTTTTTGGTGCTCAACAGGATGGTTCTGCGTTTGGTGTCCGTCGGGACTATCATCAAACTCAGACGACACTTCAGATTCATCTTCAGGAACAACTCCACCAGCGACAGTGTCAGCCTGCACATGATCACTTCCAAGATTTCCAAAGGGAACATTTTCTGCTAAATGTGAATCTTCCAAGTGGCCCTTCAGTTGTTGATCTCCTCCAGTGGATTGAAAATCTGCTGGACCGTTAAATCTCACTGACTCAGTTGGTGCCACTGATACAGAAGAAGTGCTAGCAGCCGTTGGCTTCTCAATTGAGGGCCATTGATCTTTTACAGCTACATGTTGACTTGCAGCCGTTTCATGCTCCTGATTTACCTCAGAAACATTTTTCTGAAAGTTGGTTGTCTTGTTATGAGGTCTACCCATCTTCACAATGTCAGCCATAGACATCTGACCTGCAGCTCCAAACCATGCAGTTTGCTGTACCGAAACAGGTTGCGATGATGGTATTCCACCACCCGAGCTAACAGTTGGCGTTTTACTTTCCACAGCAACAGCATCACTGCAAAATAGATACAACATTCATGAGCAACCTGCGAATTAAAGGTACAGATGAACAAAAACTATGCAGGAGTGAAGAACTACACCAAGGAAAAGTGGAATTTGGAAAAGTAAAGGTATTGGCATATGTAAAAAATTACACCATGATCACAACTAACTTGGTCAAAGAAACTCTATGTCCAAGTACATAACACTTATACTATGTTAGGAAATCCAATGTTTCTAGTAAACCGAACATCAATTGTACATGGGAGATTGCTTAGACACCTATATACATCAAGCCACGTAGCGCTGAATCAAATTAACGCTCCGTTTATCACTGTAGACACTTTTGTGTGACAAATTTAACAACTAAAGGATATGGTCATCAGACCATTTTAAAACTTAACCTACACTTGGTTGGTCAGAAAGCCTGATAACCATATCCTACCAATTGAATCATTGCTTTTGTTACGCTCATTAAAGGCTATTCATACAAGAAAGAAGAAGTGAGCACTCAAGGGAAAACCTATGTGGTATCTGCTGGTGGCTCGATACTCCAGACGTAGAAGAAAAAGACCCTCCATACGTCTGCTTCTCGCTCTCTCTCTTGTTCGTAGTTTTCCCTTGGAAACTTCCCGACTCTGAACAAAAAAAAAAGTCATATGAATACGGATTCAATGCTAGAGTTAAGGATGTTATCCGATCTAGTATCCTAAAGCCAAAAAGCATTGTACATACCACTAGAGTTGAATGAGGTAGCTCCAGTTCGTCGAGGTCCAGGATAACGATCAGAACCACCTCTAGTCCCACGGTTGTAAGTGTTACTATAGCCTCGTTGCCGGGAATCCTGTATATCCCTAACCTGAACAGTAAATAATTATATTAGAACAACATGAATAAAAACTAACTGAAACCAAAACAACATCTAGGATCAAGTATCATATGAGAACATTTAACAATACAGGGTTTGAAGGTACTGAAATCAATCATTCGAAACACATAAAGTGAGAGACTTATGTAAACAACCTGAACATAGTTGGTGTTAAGGAGATGACATCAATCCAATAGAGGTTGATATAAGTATACAAAGTGTAGCAAAGGACTTGAAGAGCACACAAAATATATGATCATTACCTCTTTCTTCTTGTCCTTTTTGCTCTTAACCTCGTGAAAAGGATCTGAACAATTCAAGAACAAGAATCAGTTTCATTAAACGATATTAGCTACCTCAAATGTAACCACAGGGTTCCAAAGGATACACAAAATGTCATCTTCTAAGCTGAACGCGAATGACTAATGCTGAAAGGTCGAGACTTTTGAATGTCTAATCTAAAACCCTAATCTTATAAACCCTAATAATCTCCGATTCACCTGAAAAGGAAGAAATTAGAAAAAAAAAAAGAGGAGAGACCTTGGGAGAGGAGGCGATTGACGGCTTCATTAGGATCCATGTTACAGTCTTTGAGGACGGCGTAGATCTCTGCCTCAGGGCAGTTCACAATCTCTTTCAAGCTCTGTACCATCTTCCTCGACCCAGACGGGATATCTGAAACCCCGTTATAGCTTTTCTTTCCTCCGCCACCACCGATGATCTTTACGCCGCTCATCTTCTCCGTCGTAATCTCTCTCTCTCTCTCTCTCTCTTTCTTTGAATCAGATCTGAACAAAACAAAGTCGCGAAGTCATAGAAGAAGAAAAAAAGGAAGCAGGAAGAACGAGTTTTATAATCCTCTCTCTCTCCATGATTCTTTTTATTATTTTAATTTTTGGGTTAGTAGTAGACTATCATTAATTAGAGTTATCCACTATTCCCTTCCAATAATCAAATCCAAATGTTTATCCACTATAGTCATGAAATCAAGTATATTTTTCTCTATATTTAGCATTGATTTTTTTTGTTCTTGTGTGTCACACACTTCACAGCATAATGGATATAATTAATTACAAAATTTATTATAGTTTTACAAAAATATGTTTGTTTAATTTGGTCTTGTATTAAAAATCTTAATATTGAAATCCATATATATTTACAAGCAAATCTATAAATCTAAAGATACTCTAATATATTCATAATTAGCATTCAATTTTGTTCTTAATTTAGCATAATCTTGTGTAGCTAATTAATTAAATAAGTTTTATTAAATTTTGTGGATTTTTAAAATCATTTTTCATTTTGTTAAATATCAAAAAATCTTTTTTTTTAGTATCAAAAATCTTAATATTGAATTCCATAAACATGAGCAAATCTAAAAATCTAAAAAGAAATACTCTATAATAGTACTAAAAAATTGTCACATATGTAACAAATCAATTGCAGATTGCCATATCCTTTTGATATGAATGGAGACTCAATTTTTTTTAGACCATGATTATCCCTAAGAAACCCAACCGGATTTTTTAGGGATTTAAAAAAAAAATCAATCGCGGACCGCCACGTACGCGCACAGTATAAGAAACTCTTAAGGATCGATCCTTAATTCATAACTTTTATAACCGATCTTTACACTGTTCACGCTTAAGAAACCCGCTAAGAAACCCGGATAAACATGCTCTTACCATATTCAGTATTTCAAATCATTTACCTCTTCTAGATCTGAATGATGTGGTCATAGAAACATAAAAATAATAATATGGATGTGAAAGTAAGAACAAGGAACATGGGCCTCATAAGTATCAAGCACACAGTTCAACAAAGGCCCATGTTAAACATGAAACGTTACTGTTTTGTGCTTCTTTGTAAAACCCTAGAACCGAGTAGTTTTGTGTGACTGACTATATATAACAGCGGGACTTGTCTTCAAAACCAAACCACTTGCTTTGTCAGTTAATCTTCTCTAGTTATGTTTTCTATGATCTTCTTGATTGGTTTTGAGTTTTGGTGTACTTTTGCTACGTTTTAATTAGCTTGTTCTTGATGATGGTGGAAAGTGATGAGATGTAATTGTCGCCCCAGTCTTATTTGTATTCATTACGATGGATGCAACATGGTGATTGACTTTTTAGTATCTGATTTCATCAATTAATTTTCTTGATACAATAGTATTCAAAGTTTAAAGATTTGTTTTATCTCTTAGAAGAAGAGGAATGAGGATAATTATCCAACGTCTATTAAAGTCTGAAATATAGTGTTGAACCAAAGACATGCACTACCATCTGACCTCTTCTTTCACCAATCTTGTTTTTGGTTTTTTCAAAGTGATGAATGTTATGATTGAATGAATGCCTTTGGTATCTGATGTCCAAAGTTATAAAAGGTAGTTGGACATTTCGTAATTCAAGGCGTAGATTGAATATTAAAACAGGTTTTGCGACATTGATTGCTTTCTCCTAATAAGCTTTCTGTTACTGTACCCCTGTTTATATTTTCCCCAATTAAGTAGTATCCTTCGTTTTCTATGTTTTACTAAAACATGTTTGATGGGCCTTCTTCTTCCTAATTACTTGGCACCCTAGTTTCAGGAAAGTCCCAAAACAATAACAAGAGAAGCTTAGTCCATAGTTCCAACTATTACAATGAAGTCCCAAAAAAAGAGAAGCTTAGTCCATAGTTCCAAGTAAACACGGTTACAAAGTCTTGAAAGATGAAAGGAAATACATATTACAATACCAGAATGTTGTTGGTTTAAGGAAGCAACGGTTTTTGTTTCTCTTTTAGCCTTTTATTCAGACTTGTGACGAAGGAGTTTCGAGTTTGAGATGGATTTACTCAATTGATTCTAAAGGAGAAAGAACCTTTGAAGATTGGCTTAGTATTCTTATAGCAGATGGGTGTTTTTGTCTGCAAAGGAGAGGCTTAGTAGTTCTAGTTAATATTGCACAGTTGTCTTGTCAAAGCCGATGACTGCATTGTATTATTGCTATATCCCAATGAAATGAAAAATTATCTGTTTGTTCATTCGCTAATCACATTTTAGAAGTACAGAATGATAATCATCTCTTTATTTAATCACTAGCCACAAAAGGATGTTGACTTGCAGTAGTGGTGTTCAAAACATCTCTAATAATTATGTCTAACTAGTTTCAGTCTCGTTCACAAAAGCATGTGGATTTTTTCGATTATATCCATGCCTTTATAATCTTGCATCTTGGCATGAGCTATGAGTTCTTTTGGCAACTTTTGATTCAGTTGGTAGCTTGAGTTTACGTATCGCAGAGAAGTCAAGATCTACATCAAAGTCTCTAACTTTTGTTTCAGGAGCTGCCCTATCTTGTCTTGTTAAAAGCATTTGCTCGTTCTTCACAACATATCATGTTCTCATATATTTTTTGCTATTATCATAAAAAAAATATGGTCTCAACTGTTGAATAAGTCATTAGCTAATCTCCTGGGAAGTGTAGTCTCTTCATCTGATCTCGATAAGAACACTTCGACCTTTGCCAGACCTCTCTTGATCAACTGGTCTCTTCTACAGACTTGTTGTTTTCTAGTACGTTACATAAAATCGTGGCATTATAAACCTCTGCCAACATTCTTCGTAACTTGTTCTACTTGCATTGCAATCTCCGCCTTGTCTCTCTCCCACTGGCCACAAACTAAACAGAGTATCTTCCATTATCTTACCAGCAGGATCAACAACCTTAGGGTTCTTGAACAATTCGCCACAGTGTGTGCAACTGCTTTACATAGAGATACTACTTCGTTTCGTGTAGTCCAAGTTTTCTTCTTTTTTTCTCCACTCTTGAGAAAACTGTTAGAAAATACTACAATTTTAATGGAAAATGATTCTAATATAATAGGCATGATATGTAATTTGTAAATAACCGGTCCTAATTGCAAATTTTGAGAAAAACAGAGGATCTCTAAGAAAATCCAAAATTAACCCTACTCAGTTCAATTCTATACTTGAGCTTAAGGGAGTTGTCTTTTCGTTTCGTGATAAAGACTCTCTCCAGTTAGTGTGATGGAGATCGACTTAGGAGCCAATGCGTTCGGTCTCGACTTCCATCCATCGAAGAATCTTGTAGCTACTGGTCTCATCGATGGCCACTTGCATCTGTAACTCCAAAGCCCTTCTCTTTCAATTCCACAAAGAGGTAGTACCAATCATGTAACCTCGTACTCTGTTTCTTTTTGTTTGCAGATACCGTTACGACACAGAGTCTTCACTTGTCAGGTACTAAAAACCGCTCTTCCTATCTCCAAAGTTTGTCTCTTTTTGTTGTGGGTCGTCTAAATAGATCGCTGAACTTTGGTTTTAGAGAGCGTAAAGTTCGTGCACATAAGGAGTCTTGCAGAGCTGTTCGCTTCATTGATGATGGCCAAAGTTCGTCCCTTTTTAACTTTAGAACAAGCACATGTCTGAACAGTTTTAGTTACGTTGTATGCTTTTTATTGGTTATTAGGAATCGTCACAGCTTCAGCTGATTGCTCTATTCTAGCTACTGATGTGGAGACTGGTGCTAGTGGTTCACATCTTGAGAATGCTCACGAGTAATTCTATTCCCACTTTTATAATTAAATTTGATACAGTTTCTAGTAGTTCTTTAGTGACTGAGTATATTACTGGATTGGTCTTGTAGGGATGCTGTTAATACTTTGATAACTGTTACTGAGACAACAATCGCTTCAGGGGATGATAAAGGCTGTGTTAAGGTCTGTACAAATATTTTGTGATTAGTGTTCCCTTAGATGTGTTTGACTCTGTGTATGTCCACCTAGCTTTTGGAGTGAAACTATGTACTTGTTTTATGATAATGTATGTTTGATCTGCTTAGATTTGGGATACGAGACAGCGCTCTTGCTCTCACGAGTTTAATGTACACGAGGATTACATTTCTTGCATGACCTTTGCATCTGATTCTATGAAGCTAGTGGCAACAAGGTCTGGATTTTTGCATCCATCTGATTCAATAAAGCTAGTGCCTTTTGATCTTTCCTACAAGACATACTTATCTATCTGATTTGGTTTCTTTTGATTATGTTTAGTGGAGATGGGACTCTATCTGTCTGTAATGTCAGAACGGGCAAAGTCCAATCTCAGTCTGAGTTTTCTGAAGACGAACTGCTTTCTGTTGTTATAATGAAGGTAACCAGAACATGTCATCTCGAGCTCCTCTATCTTCACATTGATGCTACTTATCTAATGTCTATTATTGTTTCCTCTTACCTGATTGATTTCAGAATGGCCGTAAAGTTATCTGTGGAACTCAAAATGGTGTCCTCATGTTGTATTCATGGGGATTTTTTAAAGATTGTAGGTAAGCCATGTATCTAATGTTAACTGTTTCAAGCATTGGAGTTATTCTGTATTGGGACTTAACTATCTGAAACCTTTTTTGCAATCTGCAGTGATCGGTTTGTTGATCTATCTCCAAACTCAGTTGATGTCCTATTAAAGGTGAGATTGCATATATTTTTTAAACGTTTGAGTTATTAGTGAGCTATTGACTAATGGAAGTCTTTTGGATTAATGATGTAGCTTGATGAGGACAGAGTTATCACAGGATGTGATAATGGAATAATTAGGTAACAAAAAAGAAGAACTCTTCATCCATGGAGAAGGCTCTTTACTGTTTATGTTCACTTCATTCAAACTTTATGTGCACTTTTCTACAGCCTCGTTGGAATACTGCCCAACAGAATCATACAGCCAATTGGGTCTCACGAGTTCCCTATAGAAGATCTTGGTATATTACACTTCTCCTCTGTTTTTATAACAACCGTTAGCTGATCTTTGTTACCTAATTTCTAACTTTTTTCATGTCAAATCTCTCTTTGTAGCTCTCTCGTATGATAACAAGTTTCTTGGTAGCACAGCGCATGACAGTATGCTTAAGGTATCAACTCTTCTCTCTTAAGGTAGTAGAGAGTCACACAACTGATTTACTTTTTGTGTGTTCCTGGTGATGAAGTTGTGGGACCTAGAAGAGATTATAGAAGGTTCTAATGGAAACGCGTCGGGAGCTGCAGCAGACAGTGACAGTGACAACGAGGAGATGGACCTTGACAATGATCCCAAGCCTTCCAGAGGTACTTCTGGAACATTTAGAAACATTTCTCTTGAGATAAGTAAGGTACCAACCTTTGAAACATCTCATCTCCGAGTTTTTTTTGGTTGTACTACAGGTACCAAGAGGAAAACGAAAAGTAAATCAACACCGGTGGACACTAGAACTACTTTCTTCGCAGACATGTAGATTCGTCTGGAAGATGTATCAGTTTCATACTTATCTTTTTGATTCTGACAATTTTGTTAAATGACATTATCTATTATCAATGTTTTACCACTACGGTTTTTTGTTCATCACACCAAAACATATACCGTACATGATTCCGAAGAAAATTTGACAAGGTTTATAATCTCTCAAATGAACAAAACAAATCTCAAGCGAGTTTAATTAAAAAGCTTTAACAAGTAAAAACCTCTGCATCTTGGTTTTCAATTTTCTTATGTATCTGTTTTCGTTAGTGGGAATGTCCACTCATTTTGGATCATACTCATCTGTAAGACGTTTACTCATTTCGGTTTATCAATCACGGTTATATATTCATCCTGATTCTAATATGTTTTAGTTGTTGTCGTTGACAAATCATGCAGTCCATTAGCTCCACATGTAGGGGTTCTTGAGCTTCAATCACACAACTTCAGTACAGCGTTGCAGTGACTTGATTTCAGTAACCAATGTGTGATTTGATTTGCACGCGTTCGGATGAATCCAAGTACACATTCAGGTATATCATTTTGTATTAAATGCATACAAAAGACTATATATATGAAAAACAGAACTATGTTCACATCTCATCATGAATCCAAAACTCCTTCACACCAAATAGAAGATAACTTTTGTTCTTGTACGCATATTTTTCAAAACACTCACATTATTATATAGCAAAGACATTAATGGTTGAATGTACAGAGAATAATCTACGGGGACCATGTAGCTTTTGATGTCCACTGTTTGCCGAATACTTTCCTCCTCATGGTCTTCATTCATCACAACAAGCATACCTATGAGTCAAGAATATTAGGAATAAATATACACAATGCAAGGACTAAACTGTATGAATCATAGTGGCAAGAGATTCAAGATTTGATTCCTGGATAAGACTGGAACATATACTAGATGAATCTAATCCCTAGACCTGTAGTTTAAGCAAGCAAGGTTTCAGAGACTAGACTGGTTCTACTTTTGACCAATTTCAAAACGCTTAAGAACAATAGATGACAAAGAAATAGTAGGAATAATACACTTAACGTGGATAGAGAACAACAGGTTGAAACTGTTAGGCCAAGTAGCATTTATACACTATCCAAAACTCTCTCTCTCAAGTCCATAATGAACCCTCTTACTTAACTTACTATGATGTTCGGATGCTTGAAAACTTCAAGTACCGAACATTGTTCAAATAAAAGAGACACTGAAGCTTCCAAGATTCTTAAACTTAGACTAACCTGTATTATCTTTCGGATCCTGCCATCACATCAAACAAACCGCAGCAACTCAACCACGAGGTTCGAGCAACTGGTGGACCAGAAGAGAGAAGACTCTGCATATATGTCCAGAAGAATACTAAGGAAACTGAAAAATGAGCGCAAACACATGATCAAAGAAAGAAAGAAAAGAAACGAGATGGTACCTTGTCTTCAGAACATTCTTGCACTTGAGATTCTTTCACATTCTTACTTGTTTCTGCAGCAGTTCCTGGAATGTTACTCTCCTTTGCTTCTTCTAGTCTATGCTTCTCTTCGCTTTCATCAGCGTTTTTTTGGACAGAACCTGAGTCTTTCGAGTTTTCAGCTTGCTCATTGTTGTTAGTAATCACAACCTCTGAGACAGAATCATCAGCAGGTGCAATTTCCAAAGTACCACCAGCCTCATTAGAAGCTGCTCCTCTGGTACTGTGAGTAACATTTTCAGACAATGAATTGGGTGGTTTGTCCACACCATTCTTCTCCTCCTGACATGTTCCTCTTCCAAGTTCAGTCACGCCTTCACCTTTAGCTTCTTGTCCCTGAGGAAAGTCTGTTTTCTCTTTAACAGTGTCCTTCCCTAAACCAGATAATGGAGAAGGTGATAGATCTCTTGTCCAAACTTCTCCATTTCCTTGAGAACCAGGTGAACTCAAAGTGCCATCACTTTCTCCTTCATCTTGGCTTCCATGTTCATCATTCCCTGAGATGTTCAGTAAACATAAAGACCCAAGAAACTACTAAAAGACCAAACACGAGTTTTAAGTATCCAGAAACAACACACAACACCAAACACAAGTCATATAAAAGTGGAAGTTGTGTCTATGTGTTGTTCGAGCCAAGGATAAGAGTTCTTCTTCAGTAAAGTAAAGTCACAAACTTTGGAGCAAAAAGCAAACAGAGATTGACTAAATCTTCATATACCCCACAAGATCCCTAAAAGAGATTCTTATAGATTAGAACTAAAGTATCATGTACTTCAACAACTGTATAATACCAAAAGATTCAGAGTCAAATCAAAAAGACAAAAGAGGAAACTTACCTAACACAAGAAACCCATTAGAGAGAGAATATACACAAACACTAATTAAAGTCATGACCATATGGACTGTGTAGTATAACAAAGAAGAAGAAGAAGACAAGTACCATGACCATTGAAGCCTTTGTTGCTTGGACTGGATCCAAAGGCTTCCTGCTCCTTCTTTTTCTTCAAGGCCTTTCTCTTCTTGGCACCAGAAGGCATGATCAATGGATTGTGAACGAGCAACAGATGGAAAAAACTCGAAGGAGGGGGTTAGGTGTTGGTTCGTTCACACCAAAGGTTCTTGAGCTCTCTTTCAACTTGTGGGGTCTGCTTTGCTTTGCTTTGTTTGTTTGTGGTGTGTGGAGTTGAGTTGTGTTGTGTTGCTCAGTTTTTTTGTCTGTATATGTTTAGGGAAGAAATACAAAGGTCACAGTAACAGTTTATAGATAAGACGTCGTAGTCTTTACTCTTTATTTTATAATTTATGAGATTGTTAAACGTGTCGATACGGCTCCATATCTACTGTCGATTACCTTTTTGTATTCTACGTTTTCGTATAGTCTAGACTACTTCCAGCGGAGTAATTGCATTCTTTATTAAGTGTTGAATCCATTACATGAATTAGTTAAATTATTGACAAAAAAAAAAATTAGTTAAATTATTTGACAAAAAAGAATTAGTTAAATTATTTGACAAAAAAAAGAAGG